>ML265952.1:0-30113 GCA_005239495.1 Nicotiana undulata | reverse complement strand
TTTGTGGGGGTTTCGGTTTTTGGTTCCCCTTTTTTTTGGGGGGGGGGGTGGGGGGGGGGGGGGTTATTGTTTCCTTTTTGTGCTGTAGTAGTAGATTAATTGGTTTGACCAGTTTTTATCACACTATTAAGAGTCCTTTTGCCAAAATTATTTATTTTGAGAAGTGTTTTTCGAATAAGTACTTTTGCAAAGTAGTAGTTTATGTTCGGTCAATTCATTTGATAAGTGCTTTTTATAAACACTTGATCAATCTTTCCAAAAAGTACTTTTGAGTATCAAATTACAAAAAAGGACAGTAATGATTCGGCTTGTAATTAGTATTATTTAAAAAGAAATAATAATTTCAAATATTTATTATAAAGGAATTTAACTAAAATATAAAATGTAAAGTGACGATATAAATTAAAAAATTAATTAATATAAAACGTGAGTATTCCAAAGCAATAATATTGGGTATCTGGTATTACTTATTATTTACATGATAATTTAAAAATATCAAAATACATCATTCAATATAAATTAAAAATTTATTATTTTAATTCACTATATAAAAGAAGGGATCTATTTATAATAGAGAGAATATTCCAAAGAGAAAAAAATGATGAAAATAAAAAAGAGAAGAAAGGTATGGTAGGGAAAAAAAAAATTTAAATTAATAAGTTATAATTTTAAAAATATAAATTTATTGTAAGAATATTTTTTTCTTGAACAAATTAATTTTCTTGCTTGGCCAAACGTGCTCTAAATTAGGAAAAGAGTTTTAATTTATGCGGCACATACATATAATCATCACAAGTAACTATTATTAAGAAATAATAGTTTCTTTAATAACATCTCGCCGTTATAAGCAAAAAAAAAAAATCATTAAGAAATTAAGAAGAAAAAAAACATAATTATTGTAAGGGAACCATTAAAATGTTACTTATTTCCTTGAAATCTAAATACCATTATTAACCTCAAAATAGAGAATTTTGAAGAAAGCATTTGATGGAAATTTCTGCAGGTTGATAGGCTAATAAGTGGGTGCACCAACTCTTTCTACAGGGTTGAATTAACTAGTTTTGCCCCATAATCTGAACTTCATGCTTAATCAAAACCTAATCTGCCAAACTTAAACCACCCTCTCTCTCTTCTTCTTCTCCTATAAAACTAAAGCCTCAACTCTCAATTTTTTCACAAACATAGACTACTTGCATCTACTCTTACACTAGAAATAGTTCCTAGTTCCTACTAAAAACAATGCAGGGCTTCAACATGAGCATTGCCAACCCTTTGCGCTCTTTGTTAATCTATACCATTTTGTTTCTTTTCGCAAATGCTGTCTCTTTAGCAAAAGCAAAAATCCACAACCACGACTTTGTTGTATGTTATCTAAATGTTCCCCTCTTTTCTCATGTTGCTAACATTTAGAAAATTTGACTGTCCTCTGTTTTTGTGTTGGAACAGATTCAAGCAACGCCAGTAAAGAGGCTGTGCAATACGCGCAGCACCATAACAGTGAATGGACAATTTCCAGGACCAACTTTGGAAGTGAACAATGGTGATACTCTAGTTGTCAAAGTTGTCAATAGAGCTCAGTATAATGTCACCATTCATTGGTAAGTATTTCATGCATGCAGGACCTATAATAGTTATTGTCTGACGTCAGTGTATATAACTTAAATTCTCCCTTTTCGTATTTTTCTTCTTCTTTTGCATCTGAAAATTAGGCATGGGGTGAGGCAAATGAGAACAGCATGGGCCGATGGACCAGAATTTATCACTCAATGTCCAATAAGACCAGGAGGGAGTTACACTTATCGGTTTACAATTCAAGGACAGGAAGGCACACTTTGGTGGCACGCCCACAGCTCATGGCTCAGAGCCACTGTTTATGGTGCCTTAGTTATCCACCCTAAACAAGGAACTTCCTACCCTTTTCCTAAGCCCAAAAGAGAAACACCTATTCTTCTTGGTACTACTATTTCCTTCACCCTAAAGTTTTTTTATGTTTAATTTACAAGCTTTCTTGAATTAATTGATGATTTGGGCAATGGTGATTAGGTGAGTGGTGGGATGCAAACCCCATTGACGTTATTAGACAAGCCACGCGAACGGGAGCAGCGCCTAATGTATCTGATGCTTACACTATCAATGGTCAACCAGGTGATCTTTACAAGTGTTCTAGTCAAGGTGAGTGTATACATAAAAAATGTAAAGACGACAATTTTTAGACTGTCAGTATATATATATATAACTTAAACCCTTATGCAGATACTACGATAGTCCATGTGGACTCTGGTGAGACGAACCTCCTTCGTGTCATCAACGCTGGACTCAACCAACAACTTTTCTTCACAGTAGCCAACCACAAGTTTACTGTTGTGGGAGCAGATGCATCTTATGTTAAACCTTTCACCACATCAGTCATTATGCTAGGCCCAGGCCAAACTACTGATGTCCTCATCACTGCAAACCAACCACCTGCCCGATACTACATGGCTGCGCGCGCCTATGCAAGTGCTCAAGGTGCACCCTTTGACAATACCACCACTACAGCCATACTAGAATACAAAGCTGCTCCTTGCCCTGCCAAAGGTCTCAAAATCAATCCCGTTCTCCCATCTCTGCCCGCATTTAACGACACTGCTTCTGCCACTACCTTCACATCCAGTTTCAGGAGCGCAAGAAAAGTCCAAGTCCCAACTGAAATCGACGAAAATTTGTTCTTCACAGTTGGATTAGGACTCAATAATTGCCCTGCAGGGGCAAGCTCCAGCAGTTGTCAAGGTCCAAATGGAACTCGATTCACTGCTAGTATGAACAACGTGTCATTTGTGCTACCATCCAATTTCTCCCTACTTCAGGCACATCAACAAGGGATACCTGGAGTTTTCTCAACTGATTTTCCAGCAGTTCCACCAATTAAATTCGATTACACTGGTAACGTGAGCAGGTCACTCTGGCAACCCATTTCAGCAACTAAAGTATACAAGTTGAAATATGGTGCGAGAGTGCAAATTGTGTTACAGGGAACTAGTATATTCACAGCTGAAAATCACCCAATTCATCTTCACGGTTATGATTTTTACATTCTTGCTGAGGGATTTGGGAATTTCAATCCACAAACTGATACTGCTAAATTCAACCTTGTCGATCCACCCCTTCGTAATACTGCAAGTGTACCCGTTAATGGATGGTCCGTCATTAGATTCGTCGCTGATAATCCAGGTGAGAATAATAGAAAGTGTTGAATCTTTTTTGTATAACATGTCATAAATTGTTGGACTTTAACAATTTTGGTTAAACAGGAGTTTGGATAATGCATTGTCACTTGGATGTGCACATTACTTGGGGTTTGGCCATGGCTTTCCTCGTCGAAAATGGAATTACTGAATTGGAAGCATTGGAGGAGCCTCCAGTTGATCTTCCTGTCTGTTAACAACAAAATTCACAACATACAGAAATCACTTTCAATATTTTAGTTCTTTTTTTTTTTTTTTTTTTTAATTAAGTAGTTTCTTTTTTGATATTCTTATATGATTTGGGTCAAGGTGGTGTCAACACTTGGAAGTGAAGGCACCATCTATTTTAAAATTAAACCCAGGATGGTGCAGATATATATATACAACAGTTGTATTCTTTCACCTGCAATTAATAGAGATGAATTAATTTGATTTCTGAATTTACTTCCCATTCTGTTAAGCAACACTAAATTAAATATCACAAAGTTGGTCTGGAAAAATTTATCACAAAGAGATAGCAACAGTAAGGAAAATTTACCAAGCTATGCGATTATGGGAGCTTAGTTACTACTATTAGGGACAGTTACACCTAATTACCTAATATATCAAGATTTTTCAAAACATAGCAACTTAAGGGTTTAGTGTCTCCTTGGTTTTATACTCCTATGTTCTCCATTTTCTGTTTGGGAAAATTTCACATTAGACAACTGGGCTCCCTACTTTTCAATTTTATAGCCCATATTTCAATTTACAACCAACTAGCCCAAAAATAATACGCTAAAATTCAACATCCAACTCCAATAGGTTCTCAAAATTACTATTTAATTTTTAAAAAGGATTCTCAAGCTTTTAAGTTAATTTATGAATCAGTAACTGTGACTCAAATATTTGTTCAACAAACCAAATCCATTTGGGTGGTGAAAATTAGATATTTAACAAGCTTAAATATGTGGGTTTAAATTCCGAATTTGATTTTGTGAGAAATTGGGAGTAGGTATTATTTAGACTTGTTAGAAATAGTATAAGGAGGTTGTATATAAATTTTGAAGTCATTTAATGGAGATTTGTACTGGTTTTGAACAAGAATTGCAACTGAAAAATCGCGGAAGAAGTTCGTCTATAGACGCTTGTATAAATGTGAATATAATAGTGTATAAGATGTGTTTATACATTTTATACAAGATTATACATAATTATACAAAAAACTGACTTCGTCTTCTCCTTGTGTTTTCTTTGAAATTTAATTCAAATCTTGCTCAAATTTACTCCAAATCACTTCAAATTTAAATTTTGAACTCCTTTTGATATTTTCAGTCAATTGGAACAACACTCAATCCAAAAAACTAACAAACTCAAAAAAAGCCATTTTCGAAAATACAGCTTTGAATGGTCTTCAATGGTGGACTTCTACTCTTCAATTTTCTTATATTGCAACCAGGTGACACAAGAGGAGAAGCAGAAAATATACGGGCCCTTGAAGCATATGTAGAAGATGTGAGAAGAAGATAGAGTGAAAGCAATGGTTGTAAGAACACATATTTAATTCTATAGTTTTTAGAAGCAATGGTTGTAAGAACACATATTTTGAATTTGCTAGTGCTTTCAAAATATGTATAATATGGGCTAGGTCCGGTAAAACTTAAAAATATGGGCCATTTTTTATTATGGTGTGAAGTCATATGTATATTTTTGTAATTCTTTCTTTTATGTTCCCCTCTCGTTCTTTCTCACGCCTCTCCTAAATAAAAAATTATCAACTAGCAGTATATATAATTTATTTAATAATCGTGTTGGATTATAGCAACTCATTACTATCCATTTTCTCATACAAATTATCACTTACCATTTCTTGAAACAGATTGTAAAATTATTACTACAAATATTAAGCTGATAGAGATCAGAGAATATAGAAAGAAAATCCGATTGTTTTCATTCGAATGAATTATCCCTTCTGTACAGTGATGTATTTATAAAAAATATCTATGAAAGAAAAAGACAAAAGCCTGTAACAGACTTGTACACATGTCCCTATACAATTGCACTAATCCTAACCATATGGAATAAAATAAAGAAACAAAAAAAATAGAATACAATGTAATGTTATTATCTCCTAATTCTAGAAGGATCTGGGGATGTCCCTTTTATCAAATTGAATGCCTCAAATAAGTTCGCGTAGCCTTTTAATATAGGGTCATGATTTATTTGTTTGCTACACATTGAAGTATCCAAAACTCTTTTGTGGTCTCTACTGACTTTGTTTTGTCAATCAAAGTCGCTTGTCTTCCTTCTTATTTACTCTGCTTCTTCAATTTTGCAGAGACGAAATTATTGATGCCAACATCCCCCCTCAAGTTGGAGGGTGAATAGGACACACCCAACTTGCCGACAATACTGTGATGGTGAGGACTTGAGAGGGGTTTGGTAAATACATCTGCGAGTTGAGATGTTGAAGGGACGAAAGAAAGAGAATGAGACCGACAAGAAATTGTTGACGGACAAAGTGAAAATTCAAATCGAAATGCTTCGTCCGTTCATGAAAAACTGAATTTTTAGCAATATGTATTGTTGTTTTGCTATCGGAATGCAGTGATACTGGAAGAGAACTCTTCACATATAGGTCGGAGAGGAGCCTGATTAGCCAAGTGATCTCGGCAACTGCACGGCGCATAGATCTGTACTCTGCCTCAGCTGATGAGAGTGAAATCAAGGGTTGTTTCTTGGACTTCCAAGAAATAGGAAAAAACCCCAGACTAATATAAAAGACACTAACGGAACGACGTGAATCTGGACAAGAACCCCAGTCGGAGTCGCAAAAGGCAAGAAGTTGAAGAGAAGAGTCTGAATTCATGAAAAGCCCAAAACTTGGGGTAGATAGGAGATATCGCAAGCACTGCATTGCAGAATCGAGATGTGGTATGCGAGATTGTTGCATATACTGACTCAAATGTTTCACATCATAAGAGAGATCCGACCGGGTGTGTGTCAAATAATTGAGCTTGCCGATGAGTCGCCTATAAACTGTCGGATCAGGAAGAAGTTCACCTGGATGTGCACTCAATTTAGAAGATGGATCCAAAGGAGAATTAACTGGCTTCAACTCTGTACATCCAAAGTCAGAGAGGAGATTCAAGGTGAATTTTCTTTGACTGAGTATCAAGCCCTTTTTTTCCCTGATAATTTCCATGCCAAGAAAGTAACTTGCTTCCCCAAGTTCCTTAATTTGAAATTCCAGATCAAGAAAATCTTTCAGAACATGAATCTCGTTAGGATCGTTACCAGTAATCAAAATATTGTCCACATAGACTGCTAAGATTGTTATACCAGATTTTGATTTCTTAAAGAACAAAGAGTAATCGTTTAGGGAGTGAGAACACCCTTTGAAATTGAGGGTTATAGTGAGTCTAGCATACCACTGTCGTGAAGCTTTCTTCAACCCATATAAAGATTTCTTTAATTTACATACATGATTAGGAGTAGGAGAAGATAAACCTGCAGGAAATCTCATATAGACTTCCTCTTGTAAATCACCATGAAGAAAAGCGTTGTTAACATCTAATTGAAAACGTTTCCACCCATTTTTGACTACAATGGCCATGAGACATCTCATTGTGGTCATCTTGACTATAGGAGAGAAAGTCTCAGTAAAATGGATGCCTTCTCTCTATACATCCCCCTTACTACAAACCGAGCTTTGTACCTTTCAATAGTGCCATCTGAGCGGTATTTAACCTTGTATACCCACTTACAAGGTAAATCCTTTTGATCCTTAGGTAACTCAACAACTTCCCATGTGTCATTGGATTCAACTTCTTGCAATTCTTTAGTCATAGCCTCCTGCCAACATGGGTGTAATACAACCTGGGAAAAATGGATAGGTTCTGGGATATGTGAGATTGAATGAAAATGAGATTGTTTTGAGGTAGACAAGGCTGAAATAGGCAGAGTAGTAGGCATTACTGAAGCTGCAAAGCAGGAAGCAGTGAGATCGGTTAAGTAGACTGAATTTGCATATACAATCATTCAAATAAACTAGAGGATTATGGGTTCTAGTGGAATGTCTTACTCCTTCCTCAGCAAGTGGAACTGTAATAGGGGAGGGAGGTACAGTAGAGGAAACGGGAGAAGGAATAGGAATAGGAGAAGAGAAACTCGTAGGAGGACTTCTAGTATTAGAACCTGAGGAGGCTGAAGTAGTAGGAGAAATAGGGGAAATGGACTGAGAGTAAGTAGACTGAGAATTATCATAGGTGATATCAGGAAAGATTGGAGTAGTAAGAGAAGGTGTGTCCTGAGGGAGGGAAAGAGGTGCTGGAAACATAGTGGTTTGTTTCTTGTGAGAAGAAAAGGGAAAAATATTTTCAAAGAAGACTACATCCCTGGAAACAAAAGTTTTTCTGGAAATGAGATCAAGCACTTTATAGCCTTTTTTTCCAAAAGGGTATTCCAAGAAAACACATTTAGAGGATCAATCTAGGATCAATGTGGAGATTGTGTAGACACATAGCATAAGCAACCAAAATTTTTAAGATAGTCATAAGAAGGTTTCTTTCCAAACAATACCTCATAGGGTGATTTGAAATTGAGTACCTTTGAAGGAAATCTATTAATCAAGAAAGTGGTTGTTAATAAGCAATCTCCCCAATAGGTAATAGGAACATTTGATTGAAATAATAATGCCCTAGAAGTTTCAAGCAAATGCTTATGTTTTCGTTCTATAACTCCATTTTGTTTTGGGGTATTCACACATGTAGTTTGGTGTAGAATGCCTTGGGAAGAAAGAAAATCAGAAGTAAAGGAACTAGTCCCCAATTTAAGGGCATTGTCTGATCTGATTGTGTTAACTTTAGTGTTGAATTGAGTTTGTACCATAGCTAAAAAGGATTGCAGTATGCAGAAAGCATTGCTTTTGGTTTTGAGAAGGTATGTCCATGTAGCTCTACTATAGTCATCTACTATAGTAAGAAAATATCTATAACCTTGGTAAGTTGGTGTTTTATATGGCCCCCATATATCTATATGAATGAGCTCAAAAACAGATGTAGTAGAAATATTGCTAGATTGGAAAGTCAATTTACTTTGCCTTTCTTTAAAACAAACATCACAAGGAACATTGAAATTAGACAAAGAAAACTAATGAAAACTGGAAATATTCTTCATATTAGATACTGGCATATGTCCTAGTCTCATGTGCCAATGATTTACATCAGAACTTGATTTTGAAACTGAATGAAAAGCTAGACTGTGCTTGCATTTATTACAATCAGACGAAAAACTAGATACTGGCTGAGTGACTGGCTCTAAATGATGCTTGACATGGATTGGCTTGAGAAGGTAAAGACCATCCTGAACTCTACCAAGAACCACTGGCCTCTTCATTGAAGGGGCCTGTAAAATTGCAGCAAATGAAGCAAAAAGTAAGAGACAATTGAGACACTTGGTGAGTTTATGAACAGATAAAAGATTAAACTTAAAATCAGGCACATATAGGACACTGACTAAAGTCAAATCTGGACGAACTTGAACACTACCTATATGATAAACTCTAACTCTGTGAGAAGTTGGAAGGTTAACATAGATTGGCTTAGTTAGAGGTCTGATATTAGAAAGAATAGAAAAATCATAAGTCATATGTTCAGTTGCACCTGAATCCAATATCCAACAAGGAGAATTAATGTGATAAAAACAAGAGATAGGGTTGAGATGAAGTTGAATTATACCAGCACAATTGGCAGTGGTGTTGGCTTCAGTTGCTTGTTCTCCCTGTCCAATTTTCACTTGTTGAAGCAGCTGAAAAAGTTGTGTAAATTGGTCCTGAGTAATGTTGTTTCCTGATGAGTTTGTGTCTTTCCCTATAGCTTGCACTCCATTCTCATCTGAAATCATGACTTGATTACTGTGAGCTCCTCCCTGGAATTTTCTAGGCTTGGTGAACTTGAAAGTGGAAGAAAACCCAATGATCCTGTAGCATTGATCAATAGTGTGTCCAGATTTTTTGCAATAGTTGCAAAACATGTTTGATTTCTTCCCTTCAAAATGTGCTTTGAACTTCATATATGTTCTTCCTATTTTCTGAGCATTCCCTTTCTTATTTGAGGCCAAGAAGAAGGTATATTCAGCAGGGTGTTGAGCAACATGAATCTCACGTTGCTTCTCATCTTGAATGAGCAGTGAATAGGCCAAGTTCACACTAGGAAAAGGTGATATCATAAGTATGTTACTGCGCACAGCTGAGTAGGTATCATTGAGTCCCATAAGGAATTGGATAAGTCGACCATATTGAAGAGATTTGAGGGCTTTTGTCTTACCTCCACAACTGCAAGGGCATGTGCAATGATCATAGGTATTAATAGCATCAAGCTCATCCCAAATCCTCTTAATTTTGGTGTAATATCGTGGAATGTCTTAGTTGCCCTGAACAGGGTCGCTTAATTCTTTTTGAAGATGGTAGAGTTGAGCTCCATTTGACTGACCAAAGAGATCCTCTAACTCAGTCCAAATTTCTTTTGCAGTCTTGGAGTACAAAACACTTTCTGCTATATCCTTGGAGAGGGAATTCAAGATCCAAGAAATTACCATATTATTGCAACGGTTCCATGGTTTAAAGAGAGAATCAGAGGGATCTGGCTGGGTGAAGCTGCCATCGACAAAACCAAGCTTGTTCTTGGCTGAGAGAGAAATAACGATGGCTCTTCTCCATCCTCCATACCCTTTGCCATCAAAGACAGTGTGAACGAGGACCATCCCTGGAGAATTCGAAGGGTGAAGATAGTAAGAATAAGTAGAGTCATTGATGGATGGTGTCCCTGTCGCTGCAACAGGTGAACCAGAGCTGACAATAGAAGCTTCAGTTGCGGGAGCCATTGGAGCTTAGCTAAATAGAAGCTAAGTTTGATGAAGAAGAAAGCAAAAAAAATGAAGAAAAAAATTATAGTGAGATCGTATCCTATGGCTATGATACCATAATAGAGATCAGAGAATATAGAAAGAAAATCTGATTGTTTTCATTCGAATAAATTATCCCTTCTGTACAATAATGTATTTATATAAAATAGCTATGAAAGAAAAAGACAAAAGTCTGTAACAGACTTGTACACCTGTCCCTATACAATTGCACTAATCCTAACCATATGGAATAAAATAAAGAAATAAAGAAAAACAAAATACAATGTAACGTTATTATCTCCTAATTCTAGAAGGATCTGGGGATGTCCCTTTTATCAAATTGAACGCCTCAGATAAGTCCATGTAGCCTTTTAATACAGGGTCATGATTTATTTGTTTGCTACACATTGAAATATATGAAACTCTTTTGTGGTCTCTACTGACTTTGTTTTTGTCAATCAAAGTCCCTTGTCTTCCTTCTTCTTTACACTGCTTCTTCAATTTTGCATAGAGCACAAGAAAACATGGCTAAACTTCAACAAAGTAATACATGAGTCTATAGGAATCATATAGCGTCTTGACTCTAGCCCTTGAAGAAATGGATATCTGTGTAGATGACGTCCTCTGGAACGGGACCGTCTTAAATTTTCGTCATCGCTTGCCTCATGGGCAAAACTTCAACTTTAAAAAGTATTTTCCCTTGCATTGGCAACACTTTTGATTTTTTTATCTTGAAATTCTACTTATAGGGAAAACGGAGGTCAAAAATTAAAAACAACCCCAAAAAATATCATGTTTCTGCAATCTTTTGCTCTGGAACGGGCTAATATTAGAGTTCTTCAACACTGGGCTTCAACTAACTTCTTTTGGGCTGATTGTTATTTGTAGCCCAATAAATATCCTTGGACTTGGTTAATCCCATCAGAGGGCCCAATTTCAATAGAACAATCTACGCTAAATGCCCATGAAACTTAAATTTATTACCATTCTTTACCCACTTTAAAAAAAATTACAAAATTACCCACTCAACTCAAACTTATTACCGGTCGTCTACCATAACTCTAGTACCTCAGTCACAAAAGACTCCTAAAGCCAAACTGACAACTTTCCTAGTTATTTTTTGGTTAATCAACCAAACACAAAGTAACTTTCTTTAAATTCTAATCTTTTTGCAAGATTGTTGGTTTTGGATATAGCTAAACTTTTTCTTTATTTCTCTCCCTTTTACTTTCGGTTTCAGTTTTAAATTCAGTATTTAATTAGCTACTAATTTATTTAGTATTTGGATTAGCTGAGCACATAATTCAGTTGTGGTAAAACTTCAAACTAAAACAAAAGAATGTAAACTTCATGTGCATAAGTTTAAAATTTCAGACATGAATTTTCATGTGGGGCTTGAAGTGTTTATTATTGGAATTTATTGGGTATTATTTATGATGTGTAGATTGTGGTGTTAATGATGAATTTTTAAGATTTAATTGAGACAAACATTAATTTGTCATTGGAGGACTTTGAAGCTTGAAACTTGAAACTCATAAATTGGTTTGTTGAGTTTGTGGTTATTGTGATCCGATTCTGACAGGGTATGTTCGAAATGTTAATTGGAGAATGTGGCTATATTTTGAGTCAATTTGGTGGAGATTTTAGAGTAAATTTGTAAATTTTGGGTTGAAATCGAGTTGAACTAGCAAAGAAGACAGATTTACACTGTATACCAAAATGGTATATTGTATACTGTATTGGTATACAATAATTAATTCAAGAGTATATAATTAACTACAATAGTATACTACTATTTTTTTAAGGAATGAACCAGTCTTCTATATACCAAAATAACATATTATAAACCATTTTGGTTAATTCAATATGGTATAATTTATTGCGTTGAACTGATGAAGAAGAATTTGTACTGTATACAAAAATGATATACTATATACCATTTTGGTATACAATACATTCCAATGATATACTATTATAGTATACTATATAATGTGACGATATACTCTTACAATTAGGTCCTTTTAAAATTTTTTAAAATTTCTATTGACAACTGATACTATTTCAGTTTAACAATAGAATTTGAAAAAATCTTTTTTTAAACCCTTTGCATTTTATTGTATACCCTGTGCTATAACTATATACTATACTCGTATTATATGTTAGTCGAAATATTTTTTGGTTGTATTAGCTACATTTAGGTACACTATTTGATTTTTTTAGTAGTAGTAGAATAGTACATTATCTTGAATTTTTTTTCCTGTAAGCATTTGTATTATGTAATCATTTTGATTTTTTCTTTATGCGTTTATTTTACATAATAGTATTATAGTATAATATCTTGAAATACATTATTATAATAAATATGCGGTACACTATCTTTTTTATTTTTCTCTTTGTGCTTGTGTATTATGTAATAGTAGTACAACCATATACAATTGCCTGGAATTCATTAGTAGACTGTATACCCTATTGGTATAATTATATGTCATATTGGTATCATACGGTAGTTAGAATATTTTTTGGTTATTTTAGTTGCATTTTTAAGTGAATTCTATTATGGAATAATTTGTATGATCATGTTTTACTGTGTTGGACTTTCTTGTACCAATATATGGACATAGATTTTGTGTATTATGTCATAGTTTTTATAGTTATATGCAGTTGTTGGAATGACCCCGCACAATTATATACCCTATTAGTATAGCTACATATTATATCAGTATCATATGCTAGTTGAATCATTTTTGGGTTGTATTAGCTGCATTTAATTGGTAAACTATTTGATTTTCTTTTAATAATAGTAATATAGTACAATATCTTGAAATACTTTATTATATTAATATGTGATCTACTATTTTTTTTATTTTTCTCTTTATGCATGTGTGTTATGTAATACTAATATAGTCAAATAGTTGCCGGGAATTAACAAGTACAATTGTATACCATGTTGGTATAGTTATATGCCATATTGGTAACATATGGTATTTTAAATATTTTTTTGTTATTTTAGCGGCATTTTTAAGTGAATTCTATTATGAAATTATTTATATGAACATGGTTTGCAGTGTTGGAATTTTTTTGTGCCGATGGCATAGATTATGTGTATTAATTAATAGTTTTTTATAGTTATAGGCAATTGTTGGAACGACCACATACAACTATATACCATGTTAGTATACTGAATGGCCAAGTTGCTTTGCAGATATTTAGCTTGCAATGCGAGCATGCAATTTTCCCATACTTTTATTGCATCCTTTAATATTTTGGTACAGTAGTATAGTCGCAAATAGTTGTAGCAATATTGTAGAGCAATCACATACTCTGTTAGTATACATGTATACCATCTTGATATAATATGGTACTACAAGTCTTTTTTGCTACTTATACTTTATGTAATTTTTAATATTTTATTATCATTTCTATTCTAACTAGTATATATAGAGATTTTGTGGCCGTAGATTATGTTTCTTGCTCCATAACTAGTTTTGTTACTGCTAATGGTAGAGTGTGTACTGATATTTATAGGGAAGGAGATCAATGTTTGTGTGACAATCACGAGTTGTTCTTAGAATCTGATTATGTAATTTATGGTGTTCAACAGCAGTCAATGTAATATTCAGTAAATTCGATCAAGTGACAACTGATATTATTTTAGTTTAATAGTTGAATTAAAAAAAATGAGAAAAAAGACAAAAGGTATATATTATACTACTTATATTAAAAAAAAGGTGAACAAATATTTACTGTATCAGTTATTTTTTCTAATTGTATAAGAAAAAGAATAATAAAAAATAGTGAAAACTATAAATGAAATTAGATTATGAAGAGAAAAAGGATTTAAAAAAAAATTAAATGAAATTAGAAAAGGAACAAGAATTAAAAAAAGAAAAGAAAAATGAGTTAAATGGAATTAGAAAAGGAACAAGAAATAAAAAAAAAATAGAGAAGGAGTCAAAATTGAGTGTGAAATAAGTTATGGTAATAATAATAATAATAATAATAATACGATTTGGGCAAAAATAAATGAATAGAAAAGGAGAAAAAAGAAAGAAAAAAAATAAGAAAAAATTAGAAAAAAGAAAAGGGGAAAAGAAAGAGAAAAAAAAGGAAAAAAGAAACAGTAGCATAGAAATAAAAAAGAATTGGAGAAAAAAGAGAAAATTTCTCACAAAAACTATTAAATATAATTAATTTGATGGGTAAAAAAGTAAATGGGTAGATAAAGTAAATAGTTTTTTTTTGTGGGTAACTGTGTCATTCATCCCTTTCAATAACCATAAAACTCCTCTTTTTCATTTACAACTTGTTTGGATGGTTGTTTCACATTGTTTCATAATGTATCGTATCGTATTTTAATGTATTGTACTGTATCGTTGATGAATACAATGTTTGGATAGATTGTATCGTTTGCCGTTGTTTCATTATATCATGCACCAGCAATATGAAGAATAAATTTTGCAACATTATAAAAAAAATATGAACGAAATAAATTTAATATATAAAAAGGTAGAGTAAATGATAAAATAAAATTATTTAATAATAGTGAAGGGTGAGATGAGATAAAAAGACAAGATAACGACGCAACCACACCAAATCGGTTGTTACATAAAGTGACACATTTCGTCGTTACGTAACGATGAATTTAACAATACGATATAATAAAATTTAAGTAACAACCAAAACAAACATCATATTTAAAATTACAATACGATACAATACAATGATAAGACCGTCCAAACAAGCTGTTATTCCCTCACAATTACTTTACCTAATCAAGTAACGAGAGTACTGAACAACCTAGGAATCTTGATCAATTTAGCAATCAAATAATTATTTGATTAATAAGAAGATCTTAGATTCTCATGGAGATCTCTCTCAATCGTAACACTGTAAATGAAAAATTCAGCATGACTTGCTTTGATTTGTTTACTAGTGCCAAATGCGCTCATTGATTTTTCTCTTTCCTTTGCAGACTTTTTATGCTTTGATTCTGTTATTTGTAAACTTTTTAAGGACGTTGTTGCACTCTTGCATTAGAAATGCATGAAGTATTAGAAGTTTTGTGATATATTTCACGGTACACATTAAAAGCAAGATAGATGAGATATGTTTCTTCAAGTACGAGTTCATGCTTGTATAGGCCAAAATTTGTCTTCAGAATATTTCGCGTAAAATGGCATTAAAAAAAGTTATCGATGGAGCTCGCTCAAGACGTCGCGAGATCAATGGCCGAGGTATTGATATGAGCCATGGTCAAGATATCAATAAAGATCGCAGTCAAGATGTCAACATGGGCCGAGGTCGAGATAGACTATTGATGATAAGACTTGTAACGGCTAATTTGTCAGTAGAGGGTACTAAAAAGGAATATTTTAGTGGATTCCTTGCATTTGTACTATTAGAGTTTCCTAGGAAAAATGCCTCATTTATATAGAAAGAAGAGACATTATAGGGGCATGTAATATTCATTCCGATAAGAACACTTTTGAGAAGAAGACTATCTCTTGCAAAAACACAAAGATTATCTTTTTACAAATATTTTTGTTCATATTATTCCCCACTTTTCCATCAAATCCGAGGATTGTTCACGCGAATCTTGAATCTACCTGTCATTCATCATTGTCAGGTAAAATATTCGTTCAACCCATCCATTATTGGGTAAATCATTCTCTTTATTTACTTAAATGACATTTATTGACATTTATTGTTATTTATATCTCCCTTATCGTTCTTGCTTTAAGAGTATTTGACATTTATTGTCACCAACCATATACGAAATTTGTCCCATCTACTATACATTTTTGTGCTTAATATCTAGAGTCATTATCCTTAGTTAGATTTAACCCCTTACTACATAAATTAATAGTTTAACAAGAGATTATATTTTTTGGTCAAACAATTTGGCGCCGACTGTGGAGTTTTTCTAGCTAAGTCTTTTAGTTTCTTCTAGATCTACTATCGACACTGGTTGCTGACGTAAAAAAAAGCGGAGAAAACGAAAAAGAAGAACCTTTTTTTCTCTCCGCATACACAGATCTAACATGGTAGGTAACAGATAAGAAAGAATGAGAATAATGAGTGACTCTCAAACAACCTCATGGACATCATCCACGAAAGCTCTGAAGCAGTGGACGAGGACACCACGTTCAATGCCTCTCCTAGGCGAGGTGGATCACCCTCTCCCCACTGCAGCATCACGAAATCTCTTGGCAAGACAACCTCCACATCCATGTGAGAGTAGACACCACCAGCAATAGATACACTCCTTGATGCCTGGCTGACTGATACACTATCCAGTGTCCTCCATAAGCCCATTCGGGATGCAGAACCCGTGCTGCACCACCAGTGAACGAGCAACATGATCAACCTCCCCCCCACCCGTGACGACTTGTGTCACTCACAATGTTGTTAACAATATAGGTGATGACACTCTCACAACCATAAAAGGATAGAGGAAATGGAAAATGAGAACAAGGCACTTCGGGATCAAATGAGAGAGCACCAAGAGAGGGTCGATATAATATCGAGCGCTCCTAAGTTATTGCCGAAGAAAGATGATGGTCGGTTCGTCGAGCATCCGTACAGTGATAGTGTTGCCCCACATGCTATATCGAAGACTTTCAAAATGCTGCCTTACCTGAAAATATATGATGGCAGGACCGACCTCGAGGATCATGTGACCCACTACCTCACCGCTGTGAAAGGCAATGACCTCGCCAAAGAACTAGTATCCTCCATTCTGCTGAAAAGTTTCGGCAAAACTCTCACGTGAGGGGCATTAACCAAGTGCTCGCAACTGCCAGCTCGTACTATCTAAACCTTCGAGTAAATGACTGACAAGTTCGTGACGGCCCATGCCAGGGCTAAGAAGGCCGAGGAAAGAGTGAATGATATCTTTGCTATCAAACAGTCCCCGGGAGAAGAACTGAGGGACTTCCTCATCCGTTTCAACCAAGTGAGAATGACTTTGCACAATGTATCAGAAGGAATGGCGGTAGCTTCTTTTCAAAATAGGCTGGACAGAAATGGTTCAAGAACGACAAGAAAATTATTAAGTCAACTTATGAAATACCCCCCAACAACTTGGGACGAAATACATAATGCATATTGTGCCGATGTTCGAGTAGACGAAGATGACCTTAATGGGCTGACTCATCGACTGACCTCAGTACAAGCAGAATCCAGAAAAAATCAAAGAAGTGATATAAAAATATATCTGGCGGCCTCACGGCCAAGCCGGTAACGACATCTCCCATATGTCAAAACTACCGTTGTATCCTTACCTCTCCATGAAGAAGGTCCACCCCGATCAAGAACAGGGACTCACTGGAATGAAAGAGGTATGCCCCATTTATTATCCACTCAAAATTTTTTGCGTGTCATCCATAGAGATCGTCTACGCCTTGGAGAAGCTCCGACCAAATGTAAAGTGGCCACAAAAGATGAGATCGGACCCGAATACTAGAAAATCAGATGCCCTATGCGAGTTCCATCAAGATCAAGGACACAAAACCTGAAGATTGTGTTGCCCTAAGACAGGGGGTCGTAAACATTCTGCGACATGGACACCTTAAAGAATTGCTGAGCGATCGGGAAAGGACAGACTTTGCCATGGGACGCGAACAACATCAAGGGCCGCCGAAGCCGCCCTCGCCAGCCAACACCATCCACGTGATCATCAATGATGGAGACGACGCTTCCATCAACAACGTTAAGTTTACCATGACCCACAAGCTCAAACAGTCATTCACCCACGAACGATATGATAAAGTCGAAGAATGTATCATCTCCGATCAGTCATATACCAACGATTTGGCATTCGCTCATTATGACACTCTTGTTATTACTTTAAGAATTTTAGATACCGATGTAAGACAAATTATGTTAGATGACGGGAGCGGCGCGTGTCTTATCCATCCCAGAGTACTCACACAAATGAAACTCGAGGACAAGATAGTACCATTCTGCATCACACTAACAGGCTTTAACAATACAGTTGAACGAACATCTGGCGAGATCACACTCCCCGTCCTAGTGGGTGGTGTCACTCTAAAGACCACATTCCACATCATGGACTAGGACACAGCATACAACGCCATAATATGGCGACTATGTATACACACCATGAGAGACATACCCTCCATCTTGTACCAAGTCATCAAATTCCCAACTCTATGGGGTGCGGGGAATAACGTACATCCCAAGAGTGCTACCGCATCGCCCTAGACTGCACGATCCACCTAATAAGTTGGGATTTTGACTACTTATTTGCGCCCTTTGACTTTCATTTTAGTTAAAAAATGCTTAAAGGTATTCCCAAAAACTGATGAAATATGCTTACTTGCAGGAGTATTGGAAAATGAGTCATTATGATGACATTCAACTTAGAAAGGAGTGCTTTTGAACAAGGACAAAAAATCAAGCAAAAAGGCTCAAGTGCGGATCACAGAATTCTGTCTGCGGAAGCAGAACATGAAGAAAAATCAACAGTGTTGCAATGTAATGTGAGGCCGCAGAAGTCAAGGTTCAGAGAGTTCCACATCCAAGCCCAACAAGAACTGCAGACCGGCTGCAGAAATCAAATGTGCGGCCGCACCCGAAATTGTGCAGTCCGCAGAACTCAAGAGATGCGGCCTCACTGCAGAATTGTGCGGTCGCAGAACCAACTCCTAACAAGAGTTGAAGCAAATTGCGGACCGCACATAGAATTGTGCGGCCGTAGAACCTCCGAAAGGGAAGTTTTGTCCCAAAATTTCAGTTGTGTATAAATAGACTTTTTGACGAAATTAAGTTAAGTTTTGAATGCCAGATGTTCTGTAGCCGTTTTATTTACTATTTTAGGAAACTTTAGTTTATATTGTTGATTTTACATTGGATTTTTATCTATTTATCTTTAAATATGAGTTTTATCATCTTTTCTTATTTATTTTCTTCATTACCCACTATGAGTAGCTAAATTTCTAGCTAGGGTTGTAGACCAACCCTAGTGTGGGAACCTAATGGGTGTTTGATTTAAGGCTTGTTTATGGTTTGGTGTGTATTATTTAGCCTAGTTCTTGCTATAATTGTAAAATTAATGGTTGCAAACATTGGTTCAAACCTATTTGACTTGGACTGTACTTGAGAAAGAGGGACTTAGTCTAGAAAAACTTGGCTAACAAGAATTTGGGATGAAATCAAAAGATTGATAGTTCCAATTAAAGGGTTGAATCTAGAGATAGTAAAACCCGACTTGAGAAATTTATCAACTGTTTACAATACCCATTTAGACTTGAGAAAGCTAAATCGGGCAAAACCACTCTCTTACCGAGAGGTATTGAGTGGGTAATTATGTGTTGATCTCTATAATACACCCCGACCAATGAAGCTCGCTCTAAAGCTTATAACCTGCCAGGAAAACACCTAGGTGGAAGTCACAGCCCTAGACCATATACATATTTGAAAAACAACAACAAAAACATTATTCTCTAGTTCATATTTTACATTTGCAAACCGTAATAAAATTTAGAAGTGAAATCCAAACAAAGTTTGTGGAAGTGCAACTTAGACACTTTACGCGCTTAGTCCAAATATATATCACTACTCCCATCTACTCTCCCCATGGATTCGATCTCGGCTCCTAGTTGCGTATTATTATTGCAATCGGCCGCTTCACAACCCCAATTTGAGGTGTGACTTGGGCTAGATCAATTTTTGGCGCCGTTGCCGGGGAGCTAAAAACGGATTTAGCTGTATATTTGGTTTTGTGTGTGACTTGTCTTCCTTTCCTTCCATGTTACTAATCTTTTTGGTGATACAATTGTAGGTACAAAAATGGCTCTCAACAACAATGATCCACCCGGAAACATACCATTGGGGGATGACGTGGAGGATGACCAAGTTGAAGAGGTTCCTCTTGAACCTCAAGCAAATAGACGAGGCCGCCCGCCTCAAGAAAATATTCCCGTTCCTCCTCCATCTCCCCCCAGAGCGGATCCACACCGGGTGTTTCCAAACTAAGGATATGCAGGTGTAAGAGTCCTGCCCCGTATTAGGGTGTGCAACTTCCAAGTCACTAATGTTATGCTCACATTGCTAGAGTAGCAGGGATTCTTCACCGAGGCTCCGAGTCGAAATGCATACTAACACTTGAAGGGGTTTGTGGACACTTACTGGGGGAGTAAACAGACCAACTTCTCCGAGGATGCTCTAAGGTTGAGGCTATTTCCCTTCTCTCTACGAGGGAAAGACTTGGGTTGGTTAGAAATATCGCCAAACCTTTCCATCCGTACATTGGATGAATTGGCGGAGAAATTCATTTCCAAGTTCTTTTCTCCCGGGCATATGGCTACTCTTAGAGACGAGATTCTAGCATTCAAACAAGAACCCAATGAGCCTTGCATGAGATATGGGAGAGGTACCAAACTATGGTGAAAGAGTACCCAAACAATGATATGACGGAGTCTATGATTCAACAAACTTTCTATAGGAGGATCAATACTACCAATCAATGCGTGGCCAACTTGCCGGTGGAAATTTCATGACAACACCATATGCCGAAGCTTGTGAAATCGTAGATGAAATGGCGGATACTTCATCGACATGACAAAGTAGAACAAATGTTCCTCAAGGTGATCCAAATGTGATTCACCTACATAAAGAATTGCATGATCACGTGCAAACAATTGTCGATTTGACCACCACAATGAATCAATTAGCCAAGCCTCAACTTCAACAAGTTCAAGGTCATAAGCAAGTCAATGCAATGGATGGTGTAAATATGATGGTAAATAAGAGAAGGCAAAAGGGCCAACAAGTGCAAAATTGTGCGGAACAATATGTGCAAGAAGATAATGGGTTTGACCAAGATGAATCTTACTATGAACAAGAGGAGGAAGTACAATATGTGAACAACTTCCAAGGGAAAAGAAACAACTCTCAAGGCCCGAATCAACAACAATGGCGATCTCAAGGTAATCAAGGGAACTAGAATTCTAGCAACCAAGGCAATTGGAATGGTGGTAACAACCAAGGAAATTGGAACAATCAAAACAATCAAGGAAATTGGAATGGTCAAAACAACCAAGGCAATTGGAGTGGCAATAATCAAGGATATCGGGGAGGCAACAACCAAGGGGGATGGAACAATAACCAAGGGAATCAGGGCCCGAGTTTTCAAATGCCCCCAATGTATCAACAACCAAGCAACCTGCTACCTTATCCTTCTCATGGTCCTATATCTTCCAACAATGAGATGGGGAGAATTGAGAACATGTTCAAACAAATGATGGAGATGAATGCCGACTCGATGCTCAACTATCCTCTCACAACACTTAAATTCGCAATTTGGAAGTTCGATTGGGGAAAATCTCGCAAGCTTTAGACACCCTTCCTAAGGGGGAGTTCAAAGGGTGAGAACAACACGGGACATGCCATGGCCGTGACTACAAGGAGTGGAAAAGGTGGGGATGCAACCACCTCAAGTCAAAGAAAAATAGTGGATGATGAGCAAGTGATACAAGAAGATGATATTCCAAACCATGTGGTGCAAGCAAATGACGAAGTGAGAATTGATATTGATGACAATGTAGAGGAGACTCAAGAGGAAGTGAACCCGTCTAGGGAGCACATTATAGACATACCGGAACCGGTAGTGCCAAAGGCGAAGGCACCAATGCCAAGGCCTCCTCTTCCATACCCTCAAATGCTTGCCAAGAAAAATGGAGAGAACCAATTCAAAAAGTTCATTGACATAATGAAGAGCCTATTTATTAATGTGCCATTGGTTGAAAATTTGGAGCAAATGCCTGGTTATGCAAAGTTCATGAAGGATTTGGTAACAAAGAAGAGGTCGATGAATTGTGAGACTATAAATATGACATATCAAGTGAGTGCAATTGTGCACTAAGGCTGGATGGTGGGCCGGTTAGGCCCGGTCCAGGCCCGCGAGCCCATATGGGTAATGGGCCTAAATGGGCCTAACCGTTTAAGCCCGAGACTAGTTGGGTGTGGGCTTTTAAGTGGGCTGGTCCTCACCAAAAAGCTCGCGAGCCCGGGAACGTTTGGGCCCGGGACCGACTTTTAAGTGGGCCGGTTTAACCGGGCCTAAACAGGCCCAAATGGGCCCAACGACTATACTTAAAAAAACAATTAATCCAAAAAAAAATTTAGCCGTTAGAAAATTTAAATAAATGGCCGTTGGCCTGCAAAAATAGCCGTTTGGCATTTATAAAATAGCCATTTTACCCCCTCCCCCAACTTTGTTTTAATCCCAAACTTTTTATAATTACACTTTTTTCCTATTTTCAACTATAAATACCCCTTCATTCTTTCATTTTTCTCACAAAATCATCAATCTCTCTCAAGCTCTCTCTAATTTTCTTCTATAATTGCTTACTTTATTGTTGCAATTTGTGAAAAATTGTGAAGTTGGTGAACTGAAGTATTCAAGTCTTCAACGATATATAATTTTTAACAAGTTGTTCGTCAATTCGGTAAACTTGTTCCAACTCTTAAGTTTTAATATTATAGTTTTGTTTGTTTTACTTTGTATAATTATAATTAATATGGCCTATTCTTGAAAAAAATGTTTAGTAAAAGTAAGGGAAAATTCAAGATTGGTAAATCTAGTGGCCAAGTTGTTACTCCTTCACTTCCCCCGGCTCATCGACCCAAACCTGTTACCCGTCCTATCCCTGCTATTTGATAGCGATAACACTTTATTACAACTTACCTATAGTCAATTTTACCATGATATTGCACCATGTGAATAATTAAACCATGAATATATGAATGCTCTTTATGGTAATCCAACTATTGATGAAAATGATGATGAAAATATAGATTTTGATAAAACGCAACCGGATGATGATACACTTACTAGTCCCGTTGTTGAAGTTAACCCAACTGATAATAATCCACATGATGCCCCATCTGACCCTCATGTTACTACCCCTACTTTTTCTAGACAACCTTCTAAACGGAGCGAAACATCTCTTGTTTGACCATTTTTTATTCAACTAAGAGCAAAACAATAGGGCTAAGTGTAAAACTTGTGGCAAAGAGTTAGCTTTTAAATTTGTTGAAGCTCGGGGGGCAGGGGGGCGGGGTACCGGACGTTTGGCTAGACACATATTGAAACACCGTAAAGATAAAGTCAAATATCTTCAAATGAAAGGTGCGGCCGAGGGGACAAGTCTACCTAGTCAGGTTGACCCTAGTACCAGGTCAAATCAATTTCAACTGGAAATTAACACTTTTACCGGTGGTATTTTATATTACGATCTAAGAAAAGATCTTGAAGAATTGACAAAAATGGTTATTGTTATGTGCTTACCCTACAGGTTTTCTTCTAACCCTCACTTTATGCATTATATTAGAAGAGTTTTTAATCCTACTTATAAAGGATGGCCTCGTACAACCGTAAAGAGCGATATTTATAAATATAAACATGAATATGAACAATATTTACGCTATTTATTTACTCATATAAATTGTCATGTTGCCATTACTACTGTTACCAGTCATTGGATTGATGAGGATTGGATAATGCAAAAGCGCATTATTGCTTATAGAATAATTAATTCACGTCACGCAGGGCCGTTTATTCCTAGCACGGTGACATATATTTGTAGATATTTTTGCATTAGAGATAAAATAATGTTAGTTTCAATGGAAAATGCTTCTAGTAACACTAATGATATAGCCTTGCTTACCACTACACTAAATCCTGCATTTAGTAATATTTTTCATGTTAGATGTATTTTTCATATTTACCATTTAATTTTCAAGGTCGGTACGAGAATTTTAAATGTTGAAATTCAAAAGGTTAAAATGGCTCTTAACTGGCTTTTTTATTCAATCCGTAGAAGTAGCACCTCCGGACCTTGAAGGATTTATGAAATTTGTAAGAGATACAATGTAAATTAATATGTAACTTGTATTTTGGCACATCTTGATTAGTTTTTTTTTATTCTTCTCAATGGTGGTATTGGCACCTTGTTGTGCTCATTCCATTGGGGAGAAAGACTAAGAAAGATATTGACATGTTTTGTTAATGTCATAATAATAAAAATTATAACGCATTACTTTGAATATCTCTTTACAATATTTTTGTGTTTAAATTTGAATTACAAAATTTAAGTCACAATTATATAATAAAATTTACAAGAAATTGCTTTAAATAAAAAAAATTTAAACAAAACTAGGGCACTTAGCCTGGGACCACTAGTTAGTGGTCCCGGTCCCTGGCCGGTTACTACCTAAATGCCCGCAAAGCCCGGGACCGTTTAGGCTCGGCCCGCGAGGCCGATTTAGGCCTGGGCCCAGCCCATAATACAACCTTATTGTGCACTCAATGGCTCCTATAATGGAAGATCCAGGCGCTTTCACAATCCCTTGTACTATTGGAAGCGCCGACTTTGCTAAAGCTCTTTGTGACCTTGGGGTGAGTATCAACTTGATGCCCTATTCGGTTTTCAAAACGTTGGGGATTGGGTAATCAAGACCCACATCTATGAGATTGCAAATGGTGGATCGTACTATGAAGAGACCGTTGGGTATTATTGATGATATGTTGGTTCGTGTTGATAAATTCATCCTCCCAGAGGACTTTGTGATTCTTGATTATGAAGTGGACTATGAGGTGCCTATTATTCTAGGGAGACCTATCCTTGCTATGGGGAAGGCTCTTATTGATTTGGAAACCGGTGAACTCATTTTTCGGGAGGGTGATGACAAGGTGTTTTTCTATGTGTGAAAATCTATGAGGCAACCGAATAACAATGAAGTTTTTTTGTTTGTGGACGTGGTGACCGATGTGATTATTGATGATACTAGTGCCACAATGAATGTTGATGATACTTTGGAGGCCGTTTTGCTTAACCTTGAAGATGATGAGAAGGATGTCTATATGGAATGTGTTAATGCATTGCAAGGAATGAGGTCGTTCACTTATGAAGCACGCAAATTGTCCTTGGATCTTGAAAATCAGAAGACTCCTCCAACAAAGCCCTCAATAAAGGAGCCTCCCACTTTAGAGTTAAATCCATTGCCTCCACATATCAGGTATGAATTCCTTGGCCCTTGTTCTACTTTACCGGTTATTCTTTCCTCTTGTTTGACTAATGTGCAGGTAGACTCCATATTGGCGGTTCTACAAAAGAGGAAGAAAGCTATCAGATGGACATTGGCGGATATTCGGGGTATAAGCCCCACCTTTTGCATGCACAAGATTATTTTAGAGGAGGATGCCAAACCCTCTGTTGAACATCAAAGAAGACTAAATGAAGCAATGCAAGAGGTGGTAAAAAAGGAGATCATAAAGTGGTTGGATGTTGGGGTTGTTTACCCCATTTCCGATAGTTCGTGGAATTCCCCGGTGCAATGTGTCCTAAAGAAAGGAGGCATGACAGTGGTCACCAATGACAAGAACGAGTTGATTCCTACAAGAACGGTGACCTGGTGGAGAGTGTGTATGGACTATCGCAAGCTCAAAAAAGACACAAGGAAAGACCATTTCCCACTTCCCTTCCTTGATCAAACGCTTGATGGGTTGGCCGACCGTGCTTTCTATTGTTTCCTTGATGGGTATTCTGACTACAATCAAATTCTTATTGCTCTAGAGGATCAATAGAAGACTATTTTCACATGTCCCTATGGTACTTTCACATTCTTGTGGATGTCATTTGGTTTATGAAATGCATCGATGAATTTTCAATAAGGTATGATGGCTATCCTCATGGACATGGTGGAGGATTTACTTGAGGTCTTCATGGATGACTTTTCAGTGGTCGGGAATTTTTATTATTATTTCTTGAAAAATTTAGATAAGGTCTTGGCAAGATATGAAGAGACGAACTTGGTCGTCAATTGGGAGAAATGTCACTTCATAGTCGAGGAAGGCATTGTTCTTGGCCACAAAATTTCTAAGAATGGTATTGAGGTCGACAAGGAAAAGATAGAGGTGATTTCTAAACTTCCACCTCCAACATCCGTGAAGGAAGCGAGGAGTTTCTTGGGTCATGCGGGGTTATATCGCCGTTTCATCAAGGATTTTTCCAAAGTGGTGAACCCCTTGTGTAATATTTTGGATTAGAATGCCAAATTCCATTTCAACGAGGACTACATGAAGGCATCCGAATTGATCAAGCTCAAATTTACAACTACTCCTATTATCACCGCACCGAATTGGAGCTTGCCTTTTGAGCTCATGTGTGACGCAAATGATGTGGCGGTCGGAGCAATTTTGGGGCAATGTATCAAGAAAATATTCCATCCGGTCTACTATGCTAGTAAGACCATGAACGATGCCCAAGTAAATTATACGGTGACTGAAAAAGAGCTCTTTGCTACTGTTTTTTCTATGGAGAAGTTTCGCCCGTACTTGATGGTTACGAAGGTGATTGTCCACACGGATCATGCGACGCTTCGGAACTTGATGAGAAAGAAAGACTCAAAGACGAGGTTAATGAGATGGGTGCTTTTATTGCAAGAGTTTGATCTAAAAATCCAAGACCATAAAGGCAGTGAAAACCAAGTGGCAGGCCACTTGTCTTGCTTGGAGGAGGGAAGGCCACATGACGACCTTGAAATCAATGACTCCTTCCCTGACGAGCAGCTTATAGCCATTTCAATGACTGAGATGCCATGGTTTGCCAACTTAGAAAATTATCTTGTGAGTGGTATTGTACCGAATGAGTTCTCTTCAAACCAAAAGGAGAAGCTCAAACGAGATTTCCTTGACAGCTATTTGGATGAATCGTACCTCTTTTGGATTTGTACCGATGGTGTGATTCGAAGGTGCGTGCCAGAGGAGAAACAAGTGGAAATTCTTGAGGCTTGCACTCTTCACCATGGTGGAGCAAGAATGACGGCAAAAGTGTTGAGTTGTGGATTGTACTGGCCTACTCTCTACAAGAACGCAATTGATCTAGTCAAGCGTTGTGATGAATGTCAAAAGGCCGGTGGGATTTCATAGAAAATGAGATTCCCCTTACCACCATCTTGGAGATTGACATTTTTGATGTGTGGGGCATTGATTTCATGGGACCGTTCGTAAGCTCTTGTGGGAACACCTACATTTTGGTAGTTGTGGACTATGTGGCAAAGTGGGTTGAGGTCGTTGCTCTACCCAACAACAAAGCTCAAAGTGTGGTGTCATTTTTGAAAAAGAACATCTTTACAAGATTTGGTACTCCAAGGGACATTATAAGTGATGGGGGATCGCACTTTTGAAACAAAGGTTTTGATACCTTACTCACCAAGTATGGTGTCACTCATAAAGTCACAACCCCCTATCATCCTCAAGCAAGCGGGCAAGTGGAAGTCTCTAACCGGGAAATCAAGAGTATTTTGTCAAAGACAGTGAATGCCAATCGGACGGATTGGTCGAAGAAACTTGATGATGCTTTATGGGATTATAGGACGGCTTATTAATCACCTATTGGGATGTCACCATACCGGTTGGTTTTTGGGAAAGCTTTTCACCTTCCGCTGAAGCTTGAGAACAAGGCCATGTGAGCATTGAAGAAGCTAAATCTTGAGTGGGATGTCACCACCAACTTAAGGGTGGCCCTATTGAATGAGCTAGATGAATTCCGGTACCATGCATATACAAGTTCCTCCTTATACAAAGAGAATATGAAGTACTTCCATGACGAGTACATTCGGAACAAGGAGTTCAAAGAAGGTGATCTTGTGTTATTGTTCAATTCTCAGTTAGAAATATTTCTGGGAAAGTTGAAATCTAAATGGAGTGGCCCGTTTGAGGTTGTTAATATGACACCCTTTGGTGCATTAGACTTGAAAAATAAAAATGATGAAGTGTTTAGAGTCAATGGTCACAGGGTGAAGCATTTGTTTGGGAAAAGTTGATGATGGCCACGTCGTGCATTAATTCATTCCAAGTTATTGATGGTAATCTGCGTCGTGCCGCGACGTTAATCATGCGCTTCTTGGGTGGAAACCCATGTTTCTTTTTCTTTTTATTTTCCTTCTTATTTAGATAGGTCTTGTTTTGTGCTAACTGGTTTTGAAGTGAGTTGTAGAAATGAGTGTGCTTTGTAGGAACTGTGCTCCAAAAATGGCTAAGTGTGGAAAAAGTGCAGACCACATATTTTGTAACGACCCGACCGGTCGTTTTGCGTATTCGGACCCCGTTCCCTTAAATAATTCCGTAGCGGCTTATCGTGATTGGTGACTTGCGGGGACGGGTGGTTTGGGATTTAGAAGTGTTTGGAACAGTATAGGAACACATGGTTCCTTAAGGTTGGCTTTTAAAGCCAAGTTTGACTTCGGTCAACATTTTGAGTAAACGATATCGGAATCGAGTTTTTACGATTCCAGTAGCTTCGTATGATGATTTCGGACTTGTACGTATGTTGGGAATGGGTTTTGGATGACCCGGGAGCGTTTCGACGCCAAATGGCGAAATAGAGTTTCCTTAAGTTTGAAATTTGATTTGGAACGTGATTTTATGTTATCGAGGTCCAAAATGGAATTTCGAGATCGGGAATAGTTCCGTTATGTCATTCCTGACTTGCCTGCAAAATTTGGTATCATTCCGAGTAGTATAGGTCGGTCCGGCGCGTTGTTATAGAAATCAAGAACTTAGAAATTCTTAAGTTTTGTCCTAGGGGTTTTGAGGGGTGATTTTGAGATTTAGCGTTGTTTCGGGTGTTCCGAAGGCTCGAGCAAGTCCGTATTATAATTTAGGACTTGTTGGTATAATTGGACGGGGGCTCGGGTGGGCTCAGGTACCTCCCAGACACCACACGAGGCAAAACACCAGCTGAAAATGCAGCTGGTGCACCTATCCTTAAGTGCGGTCCCAGCCTCGCAGGTGCGATCTCCAGCTCCGCAGGTGCGGGCCCAGTCTTTTCTGTCCAACTCCGCAGGTGCGAGCCCCACCTCGCAGGCGCGAGACCGCAGGTGCGGTCCTCGAGCCGCAGGTGCGGAACCCCTGTAGGCCAGGCAGTGCACTTTCACTTAAACACGGGATTTCCTTCATTCTTTCCATTTTACACCTCCATTGAAGACTTGAGAGCTTGGGAAGAACTCTCCACAACCTAGCTACTAAGAGGTAAGTAAATTCTATTTAAATGTTAGATTATTACACCAAAACTTAGGTAGATTAACATCTAATTAGTGGAAATCAAAGGGGTTAGAGTGAAAACCTAGGGTTGATGAACTTTAGGGAATTTCACCACTTTTCTACCATGAAATCATATAAAAATTATATATTAATGATCCTTAGGCTATGGGTGAGTGTTATCTTCGAAAATTTCGGGAATCCGAGCATGTGGGCCCGGGGGTGTATTTTGGGATTTCTTCGAGAATAGTGAATTTACTAAATAAGTAGGAGAATTTCATACTTTGATCATGCATTGACATATTTATATATCATTTGACTAGTTTCGAGTCCTCGGGTGTAAAGTTTGGAGTTTCGGGCGCGTTCTTGGCCGGGAAGTAGATTCTATGCGAGGTGAAACTCCTTTCCAACCTTGTAAGAGGGAATTGTACCCATAGGTAAATGTAAACGATTGAGTTGTCCTTATTTGCGGGGGCTACGTACGCGCAAGGTGATGAGAGTCCGTGCATAACTACTACTCTGTTGTGTCGGGTAGAATTTAGGACTTCACAAGCATGCCTCTATGTGCCTTACCTGTATCCTTACTTGTGTTCCTGGTTGCTTATTACCCTTGAAATTAACATGAGAATTTCGGAAGCTATGTGTAAGTTTAAGTGTTTAAATCCCTGAATTTAAGAATAATCCACGATAAATTCCTGTATTTCCTAAAAATTCTGTGTATGTCTACGAGCACCCGTTTCGCATGTATAATTCGTGAGAGGGGTAGCCTTATATTTATGTCAACCGCGTCGCATGATCGATTCGCAAGCGGGGTAATAGATGCATCTATGGTTCGTGCCGCTCGAACCTCGGTAGTGCACATTTAAATTTTTGCATCGCTTCGGCCGTACGCCTTGGCATATTATATGCTATGTGCTTGATTGAGAGTCTTATTATTA
>ML265951.1:93512-141293 GCA_005239495.1 Nicotiana undulata | reverse complement strand
ACCAAAGAGATGTCAAGCAGTAACACATTGGCTAAACGAAATTAAGAGGATCTTGATTACTCGGATTAGGCTTAGGCATGTTTCAGATTACCAACATAATGAAGTGAAGATTAGAGAGACCAAAAAATAGCGTAAAGCAATCAGGACTTCATACAAGAACTACTCAGAAAACACATTAAACTACAATCTTCAAAAGTGAAAACATATGTAAATGACAGATAAATAAGAATGAAGTGACCAAAGTTCAGCAACTCACCAGTTAAGCGAAAATAAGAAAGAACAAAGTCCACAGTAGCAAGAACCAAGAATTTCTTGCCTTGGCTTTCAGCCGGCTAGAAACCAAAATATAGAACGAGAGTATTTATAGAACAAAGAGCTATAACTTCAATTATTTAGTAAATATTAATGATTCAATCTTTTTTTCATAGGGGAATGGGGAAGAGTTTATATAGTAGTAGAAATTAACATTCAAATAAGGAAAATCATCAATCAAACACGAGAAAGGAAAGATCCATTACATGCAATCAGAATCGGTAAGGAAAAGGGAAAAGTCTCAAACCCTAATTTTAGGGAAAGTGTAAAATCGGCAGAATAAAATCAAACACCACACAGAATAGGACAAATATAGACAGAATATCACTTAAAACCAGAGGATCGAACCCATTTTTGTTTGATTGAAAAAGGTCTGAAAACCCTAATTTAGGGTAGGTAAGAATCATAAATAGATATAGAAAATATTCGTACTTACAAAGTACAATGGATGGACATAGACAGAATAATCAGAGAAATCAAGGATTTGAACCTATTTGGTTCGATTTTGATTATATTTTATTTCCATATTAGGCAAGCTACTAGGCAACACCACATACGAGTAACCAGTAGCAAGAGGAGATCAATAAGGCAAGTGAATCAACGATTGGTTCCATTTTAGGGGCGGATTTGGAGAGGTTGAGAGATACGGCGGCTCGGGTTCATAGAAGAAGAGGGGGGAGGATTCAAAGGCGGCGGGTAAAGGGGAATAGGGATTAGGGTTAGGGGTTAGGTAATTAAAAAGGGTCGGTTTATTGTGGACCGTTGATCTTAGAGATCAACGGCCAGGATTTTAAAAGAAACTAGGGTGGGTCAATTAAACGGGTATAGGTAGTAGGTTGCTGGTGTTGGGCATGGGGTAATTAGGCTAATGTTTGGGGTAATATGGGTTGAGGTCTGGGTAGTTTTAGATCCGAAAATAGGAGGAATATAGTGCTAGATTTTAAATACCAAATTTTAATCAAATAAATAATTTATAAAGTAATAAATAAATAACTAAATATTATTTTTGCCTCAAAATAATTAAAAATAATTACTTAATATTATAAAAATATAAAAAGTCAATTTTTTCATAAATAAATTGATTTAAAGCCTTTAAAAATTATGGAGAATTATGAAAAACACTTGTGTGTGCTTATAAATCAAATGATAACCCATATGCACTATTTTGAGGGTATATCTATATATATATATTTGAAAATATGAGTGAAAAATTGGGTATCAACAGGCTTCAACTCCAATGTGGGAGGCTCCTCGATTGAGGGCTTTGTTGGTGGAGTCTTCCTATTCACTAGGTCCAAGGAAAGTTTTCGAGGTCCATATGTATATGACCCAATCTCTTGCAAAGAATTGACACATTCTACCAAGCCTTCCTTCTCATCCTCATTCTGATTTAACAACACAGCTTCCAATGGGTCTTCAACATTAAGCACAACATTTGTGTCATCAACAATTACTTCGGCCACAAGATCCACGAACGAACACACTTTGTTGCTATTAGGCTGCCTCATTGACTTGCAAACGTGGAACACAACTTTTTCATCGCCCACCCGGAAGCTGAGCTCCCCAGCTTCCACATCAACTAAGGCCTTCCCTGTAGCTAGGAAAGGTCTCCCAATATGATTGGCACCTTGTAGTCAACCTCACAGTCAAGTATCACAAAATCTGCGAGAAGTATGAACTTGTCGACCCGAACTAGCACATCATCAGTTATCCCCAATGGCCTCTTCATTGTCTGGTCCACCATTTTCAACCTCATGGAAGTAGGTTTTGGTTGCCCAATCCCCAATGTCTTGAACACAGAATAGGGCATCAAGTTAATGCTTCCCCCCAAGTCACACAAAGCTTTAGCGAAATTGGCACTACCAATAGTGCATGAGATTGTAAAGGCACCGGGGTCTTCTAGCTTTGGAGCCATGGAGTGCACAATGGAACTCACTTGATGTGTCATTTGATCGTTTCACAGCTCATTGATCTCTTCTTTGTTACCAAGTTTTTCATGAACTTGGCATATCCCGACATTTGTTCTAGGGCTTCCACCAATGGCACATTTATGGAAAAACTTTTCACCATATCAATGAATTTCTTGAATTTCTCATTGTTTTTATTTGAGATCCTTTTAAGATACGGTGGAGGAGGCCTTGGCAAAGGAGCCTTGTCTTTGCGCACTACCGGATCCGGTATGTCTATCACATGTTCCCTAGACGGGTTCACATCTTCTTGTGTATCCTCCATGTTGTCATCAATGTCTATCCTCACTTCATCATGTACTTGAACATCATTACATGGCTCATCATCTGCTTGCACTACCACATCAGCATCATTCACAATCTTTCTTGGATTAGAGGTACTAGAAACTCCACCTCTCCCACTTCTTGTAGCAAGCCCCATATTGTTCCCACCATTTGGGTTTACTAACGTATCACTTGGTAGTGCCCCCTTAGAGCGAGTATTCAAAGCTTGAGAAATTTGGCAAAGTTTGTCTTCCAAGTTGTGGATAGAAGTGTTTTGGGAGGCCAATTGGGAATCGGAGTCGGCATTTTTCTCCATCATTTGCTTGAACATGTTTTCTATCTGTCCCATCTCATTGCTTGAAGAACTAGAACCTTGTGATGGATATGGAGGTGGGTTGTTGGGTTGTTGATATATCAGGGGCCTTTGAAAGCCCGACCCCCGATTTCCTTGATTGTTGTTGTTCCAACCCCCTAGATTTCTATTGCCTCCCCAATTACTATTATTGTTTCCACCCCAATTGTTTTGGTTATTTCATCCCCAATTGCCTTGATTTCCTTGATTACCCCAATTTTGATTGTTGTTCCCCCAATCTCTTTGATTTTTGTTGTTGCCACTATTCCAATTCCCTTATTGTCCTTGGTTGCCCCAATTTTAATTGTTTCCCTATGATCTCCACTGTTGTTGATTTGGAGCAGTGCTCCGTTGACCTTGGTAATTGTTCACATATTGAACCTCTTCACTTTGATCATCCTATGAATTATCTTGATTGTACCCACTACCACTTTGCTCAAATTGATCCATATTGTTTTGAACTTGTTGACCTCTTTGTCTTCTCTTGTTAACCATCATGTTCACTCCTTCCATGGCATTCACTTGTTTTGGCCCCTGAACCTGTTGAAGTTGAGCCTTGGCCAACTGATTCATGGTGGTTGTCAACTCTGTTATGGCTTTCCCATGATCATGAAGTTCCTTATGAAGGTGGATAACATTAGGGTCACCCTGAGGAACATGGGCTCTACTTTGCCAAGCTGAAGAGGTAATGCCATCTCATCTAATATTTCACATGCTTCAGAGTACGGCGTGTTCATGAAGTTACCCTCGGCGAGTTGATTCACCACACTCTGGTTAGTTGTGTTGATCCCCTATAAATGGTTTGTTGTATCATTGCCTCAGTCATATCGTTGTTTGGGCATTCTTTGACCACTGTGTGGTACCGTTCCCAAATCTCATGTAACGGGTCATTTGGCTCTTGTTTAAAAGCTAGGATCTCATCTCTCAATGTTTTCGTATGTCCCGGAGAAAAGAACTTTGTTATGAACTTCTCTGTCAACTCATCCCAAGTGTGGATGGAATGGTTGGGAAACCACTCAAGCCAATCTAAAGCCTTCCCTCTTAGAGAAAATATGAAGAGCCTTAACCTCGACGCGTCCTCAGATACATTCATCTTCTTGCTCCCCTAGCACGTGTCAATAAAACCTTTGAGATGTGGAGCTCCGGTGAAGAAACCCCTATGTTCCAACAGTGTAAGCATGACATTGGTTATTTGAAAGTTGCCCGCCCGAATCCGGGACGGGACTATTGCACTCGCATAGCCTTCATTGGGCAACACCCAGTGTGTTGCCCTTAGAGGAGGTGGGGGAGGGTTTTGAATGTTGTCATGAGGAGGGAGACCTCTTCTTTATGCTTGAGGTTCAAGAAGAACCTCATCCACTTCATTGTCATCTACCTCCTCCCCCTGTGGAATATGTCTAAGGGCCTCGTTAAGAACCATTTGGTACGTAAAAGCAATTGATACACAAAATTAGAAAACGGAAGGAAAGAAAAACAAAACACACAAATACTTAGATATATATATATATATATATATATATATATATATATATATAAGACCGTCTAACTCCCCGGCAACAACGCCAAAAATTGATCGGGTCCAAGCCTACACTACTATTGAGTAGCGAGGGTGGTCGATGCAGTTTTAACAGAACTAGGTCGGGATCGAATCCACATGGAGTTAATTTGTTTGGAATTAGGTTTATATCTAAGTCTAGATGCGTATTTTGTTCCTAATTACTCTTCCACACATTAGGATTTGATTTCTACTTCTAATTTTACTCTATTGTATGCAATAATTGTAACTAAGGACAATATTTTTGTTGTTGTTTTTCAAGTGTTTAAAACAGACTAGGGTAGTGACTTCAACCTAGGTGGATATCTAACGGGTAGCAAGAATCTAGGGCAAGCTTGATTATTTAGGGTCGTAATATAGCTATCACCCGGGTCCCCAACTTTATACCTCTCAGTAGTTTGAGTGATTTTGCCCAATTTGGGTTTCTCAAGTCCAAATGGGTATTCATGCAATTTAAGTGATATTAGCTCAAGTCGGGTATTACTATCTCTAGGTTTAACCCTTTAATTAGGACTATCAATTTCTTGAGTTCACCCTAATTCCTTGTTAGCCTAGTTTTCCTAGACTTAGTCCCTCTTTCTCAAGTAGAGACTAGGTCACATAGGCATGAATCAATGTTTGCAACCATTAATTTTATAGTTCAATATAGCTATCACCCGGGTACCCACTCTATACCTCTCAGTAGTTTGATTGAGTGATTTTTCCCAATTTGGGTTTCTCAAGTCCAAATGGGTATTCATGCAATTTAAGTGATATTAGCTAAAGTCGGATATTACTATCTCTAGGTTTAACCCTTTAATTAGGACTATCAATTTCTTGAGTTCACCCTAATTCCTTGTTAGCCTAGTTTTCCTAGACTTAGTCCCTCTTTCTCAAGTAGATACTAGGTCACATAGGCATGAATCAATGTTTGCAACCATTAATTCTATAGTTCAAGCAAGAACTAGGCTAAATATCACTAACACGTTCACATTCAAGCCCTGAAATCCAACACTTATTAAATACCCACACTAGGGTTGGGTCACAACCCTAGCTATCGGCTTAGCTACTCATGGAAATAACAGAAATAGAAGATGAAATGAAGATAAAATCCATAACATATGATTAAGGAATGGAACTCTAATGTTAAAAGATAAATCTAGTACAAAATTTCCCAAAACACAAAACTCAGCCATCTCAGGTGATCCTACATTACATAACATAACCTAAAAATGACAAAAAGTTCTATTTATACTAAGCTAAAAATATCAGATAAAAACGCCCCTGCGGAGGTTGTGGGGCCGCATAATTCTGAGTGCGGTCGCACCCTTGCTTTCATGGCCGCACAATACTGATCGCGGTCCACATTCTTTAATATTAGATCTGGGTTGCGCTGAGTTTCGCGGACCGCATAATTTCAATCACGACCGCACAATTCTGATACGGACCGCATTTCTCTCTTTTGTTTAGGTTGTAAGCTCTCTGAACCTCAGTCATCGCAGTCCACATAATTCCTATCGCGGTCGCAGAGGTAATATCGCAGCCGCACATTTTTTTTGCGGTCCGCGCTCATCTTTTTTCCCCAAAAAAGCACACTTTCTGAATCTCCCTTATGTGGACCGCGTAATTATGCTCGCGACCGCACAATATTTGTGCGGTCCGCGCTTCAGAGCTCTTTCCCCATCCTTGGTTTTTGTTCAACTTTTGACTCCTTTGTGAGATGATTATGTTTCCTTTGGCTCATTTTGAACAATACCTGCAAGCAAGCATATTTCATTAGTTTCCGGGAATACCTTCAAGCAGTTTTGGCCTAAATCACGAGTAATAGAGAGAAAACAATAGGTTTAAATCCCTACTTATCACTACCCAAACTCCCAATTTCTACCATGGAAATCAGAGATTTGAGGTTGAAAATTCATGAAATGTGATGGGAAATTGAAATAAAGTGGGTTAGGATAACTTAACAAAGTTTTGAATTGGTCTTGGAATAATCGCCTCTAGGGTTCTAGGATTTGAAAAGTTGAGAAATGAATCAAAATCCCGTCCAAATTCATTTTGATCAGTTGCAGGTGTCGCATTTGTAACCTGGGGTTCGCAAATGAGAGCCCCGAAAATGCGAATAACCTTTCGCAAATGAGAGCCCCGAAAATGCGAATAACCTTTCGCAAATGCGAAGGTCTCCCATTCCTGCCATCTTTGCAATTGCGAAGAAACTCTCGCAAATGCGAGAATGATCATTTCGCAAATGCGACCTTGTGATCGCAATTGCGATCACTGCCTACCCTTTTCCCAGTTCGCAAATGCGAATAATTTGTTTGCAAATGCGAAAATAATGAGGCCAGCTATTCCTCGCAAATGCGAGAAATAGCTCTCAGTTGCGGAACTTACAGGGGTCGCAATTTCGAAGCCTAATCTCGCAAATGCGAGATAAGAGGCCTGTATCTGATCAGTTACACCAGCAAATGTTCTAAGTCCCAATTTCACTCCGTAGCCTATCCGAAACTCACCCGAGCCCTTGGGGCTCCAAACCAAGCATGCACATAAGTCCAAAAATAACATAGGAACTTGCTCGCGCGATCAAATTGCCAAAATAGCACCTAGAACTACAAATTGAACCCCAAATCACATGAATTTTTCAAGAAAACTTTAAAATTCTTATTTTCACAACCGGACGTCCCAATCATGTCAAATCCACTCTGTTTTTCATCAAAATTCATAGATAAGTCATAATTATGATATTGAACCTATATCGTGTTCCGAAACAAAATACGGACATCCACAAAGTCAAACTTTGGTCAAACACTTCAATGTCATTAAGCTTTCAACTTTTAAATTTTGACATAGTCCGATATATCGAACTAGGGGATTCTGATTTCGATTCCGGGCATATGCCCTAGTCGGAAATCATAATACGGACCCATCGGGACCGTCAAAACACAAATATGGGTCTGTTTACCAAAAATATTGACCGAAATCAACTCAAATGAAGTTTTTAGGCAAAATCTCTTATTTTTATCAGTTATTTTGACATAAAAACTTATCGGAAAGATACCCAAATTGCGCATGAAAATTGAAAAAGTCTAAAACATGACTTTAAAGGTTTCAAATCGCAGAATTAGGTTTAAATTATAAGATGACCTATCGGGTCATCACACTTGAAGAAATCATTCTTGAGTAAATTTGGACCAATTTGCATTTGTTCTTCAACATCATTTATATTTCTCTTCATCTTCATCAATCTGTACAAATTTCCCTTTGAATCTTTCTACGATGATTGATAAGAGAAGAGTTAGGGTTGTGTTATACTAGGGCGGAGATCTGTGGTGGGGAATAACTCGGTGCACTATAGTTATTCTCCATAAATTATTGTTAAGTTTTCATTCACATTGGTGTATCACATATTGGTATTGTCGCGTCCCCTTTTTCCTCGCGAAATCGGGGTTTTGACATTTGGGTTGAGACAACTCTTTCCTTTTGAGAAAGGGGTTTGTATTTTTGGAGAGTCGCCACCTAACGATTTTAATGGTGCGTTAGGGCACCTAAGGGGTTCATTTAAAATTACGTTGCTAACCAGAGATAGGGTAAGGCCTTGAAATTATCCCAAGGGGGGGGGGGGGGTTAGGCACCCCTCAAGATCCACAATTGTGGTTCCCAGCCAAATGGTTTTTGCGAATTTGCACAATTAAACAAATAACAAGTAAGGGCTCAAGTAAGAGGGGTTTAAGTTTTAAGCAAGCAAGTGTTTGGAAAACAATTATAAAACGACTAAGTTTTGAAAAAGAGTTATAATCTAACATTTAAAGGAAAGGATGTCCTAGGTTTGAAATAATATGGATCACATCAATGAAATACCCGGCATGACACTCCTCAGAGAAAGGCTACACGTGGTATTAGCGCATCGGTCATCATATCCATATTCTACCATTTCCCACCCCATGAAAGTAACTAAAGCGCGTGTTGGTCACGAACTCTGTTGCGTGTTGTTACTCGTCCCTTCCTATTAGTTCTGGAGGAGGTTAGGACTACTATCTTAAATGGGAGGTACTAGGCAGACCCTCAGGTTTTAAAGGTAAAATTCTAAGGCGACAGACAAAAGCATATACGACTGCAGTTAAGGAGAACATAGAAAAAGCAAGTAAGGTTTCAAGTTTACCTCCACAAGTAAAGCAGTTGGACAGCACGACTCAAACACAGTTAAGGGAAGTATTTAAGTGCAGAATCCTAAGACATGGTGTCTAAGTGAGTTTAGAGTATAAACAGATATGAAGGCCTATTTTATTATAAAGAAAAAGGGTCCTAATCAATTTGCCTACTGATTTTTAGCATGCTGGTAGTTAAACATGATCACAAACACAGATCTGGTTTTATTTTCTTGTAATTGATTACCTAAGGCTTGCTTAAGTGTAAAATAACATACAACAGATGTACAAATTATTAAGGATTCCAGATTATCAATCCTAATAGCATGTGATTCTAAATGTGCACAAGGACTAATTGACAGTTTATTTAGTACATGGGACCGTTTCAGACATGTGTTTGAACTAAGTATGGAATGAGATCCTACGAACATGATATCTAACATGCGTAGACAGAGATGCAGAATGTTTATATGCAGAATTCCTAGACAGGACATTCTAAGTGCATAAAAATCACAGTATTTTGAACATATTTTTCATAAGATGCATCAGATGTGAGAATGACTGATTTAGTAGCGGATTGTTACCCTAAGCAGGATTTCTAGGTGTACCACAGGATTATTGCATTATTGCACAGCTTCAGCATAAGTGACAGATTTTAACCGTTGTTTTCCTAGAACAGGATCTCTAGAGCATGGTAAATCATGATTATAGATTTGTTAACACAATTATTCTAAGGAATGATTTAGATTACATTTTTTTCAGAATCACATGATGGTAGTTTTTTATTGTTACGATCTTATGAACATGATTTTCTAAGTGAGGATGATATGCTGAAAGAAAAGCAGATGTATCAACACAAGTGACAAATGCATGGCATTCTTGATCCCTAGACATGGTTACTACTGCGCACATAGGAAACATAAACCTAGAGAAACATGATATCTACCCATACTTATACTATAGCATGCATACCCTACCCATTTTCACTATCCAGCCCTAGAATAGTATTTACAAATTATTACAAGCCTTTGAATATGAATTGCATCATTCAAATAGGAAAGAAGAAGTTAACTATAGGGAGCCTTCCATAGTAGGCCCAAGTTTCCAGATTCTCAATGCCGTTGGTTCATAACCTTTCAAATGATCAAGATGTGTCATAGTTCCCTAAGGATCTCAAGGGATCCGGGGCAGTGCTCACACCCGGATCTCATAGCCAAGATGGAGTAAGTGCGGTGTGGAAAGTCCAGCTCTTGTGTGTCAAATTTCAAAGTGAGCTCAAGGGTCCCAAAGCAATGCTCACACAAGAGGGGAAGAACCTAATGTCTAAGAATGTAGAAAAGTGCTCATCGTGTTGGGGAGTTTGAGTAAGAACAGTTTTAAAACAATTTTTTTGAAAAAGAGAGGTTTTAGTGAAAATAGCTTGAAAAGGGTAAGGCAATAGCACAACCATCATATTTAAAAAGCACACACTGAACAATAAACAGGAACTACAACAAGTTCAACAACCACAAGCAGGGATATGGGGGATTCGGGACAAATATGAAGCACATGGGAACATGCTTATACACAAGTAAACCTCAAAAAAAGATTATTACTGTCATAGCATAGTCATTAACAAGGATTCATGTTAGGATTGAAATAGCTTCAAGTTGAGGGGTGCTAGAGTACATACTATGTTTAGAACTGTAACGACCCGACCGGTCGCTTTGCATATTTGGACCCCGTTCCCCTAAATAAGACTTTCCGTAGCGGCTTATCTTAATTTTTGACTTGCAGGGACGGGTGGTTCGGGGTTTGGAAGTGTTTAGAATAGTATACGAACACTTGGTTCCTTAAGGTTGGCTTTTGAGGCCAAGTTTGACTTCGGTCAACATTTTGAGTAAACGACCTCGGAATCGAGTTTCGACGATTCCAGTCGCTTCGTGTGATGATTACGGACTTGTACGTATGTCCGGAATGGATTTTTGATGACCCGAGAGCGTTTCGACGCCGCGATATAGAGTTTTCTTAAGTTTGAAATTTGGTTTGGAACGTGATTTTATGTTATCGAGGTCCGAACGGAATTCTAAGACCGGGAATAGTCCCGTTATGTCATTTGTGAATTGCTCGCAAACTTTGGTGTCATTCTGCGTAGTATAGGTCGGTTCGGCGCATTGAAACCAAATTCTAGAAGTTATAAATTCTTAAGTTGATCCTAGGGGTTTTGAAGGGTGATTTTGAGTTTTAACATTGTTTTGGTTGTTCCAAAGGCTCGAGCGAGTCCATAATATGATTTGGGACTTACTGGTATAATCGCACGGGAGCTCGGGTGGGCCTAGGTGCCTCCCGGACCCCAATCGAGGCCAAAAAACCAGCAGCTTCAGCTGCTGGTGCACCAGATCTGGTGTGACCGCAGGTGCGGCTAACCAAATCGCAGGTGCGACCTCAGCGGAGTTGGCCCAAAACCGCGGGTGCGGGCCATCTCCCGCCGGTGCGGGATTTCTTCTGCAGGTGCGGCCATATGCCACCTTGGCCATTTCCGCAGGTACGACCATTTGCTCGCTGGTGCGGTCCAAGAGCCGCAGGTGCGAGATCACTTTAATACGGGAATTGGCCATTTTTCACTATTTCTTCTCCTCCATTGGCGATTTTGAGAGCTTTCAAGAGGGTATTCGGCCTAGACACTAAGAGGTAAGTAATTTCCATCTAAATGTTAGATTATTACACTAAAACTTAGGTAATTTAACATCAAATTTGTTGAAATCAAAGGGGTTAGGGTGAAAACCTAGGGTTGATGAAATTTAGGGAATTTCACCACTTTTCTACCATGAAATCATACAAAAACTAGTTAGTAATGATCCTTAGGCTGTGGGTGAGTGTTACCTTCAAAAATTTCCGGAATCCGAGCGTGTGGGTCCGGGGTGTATTTTGGGATTTCTTCAAGAATAGTGAATTTACTAAATAAGTAGGAGAATTTCAATACCTTGCGCATGCATTGAAATATTTATATATCATTTGACTAGTTTCGAGTCCTCGGGTGTAAAGTTTGGAGTTTCGGGCGCGTTCTTGACCGGGAAGTAGATTCTACGCGAGGTGAGTCTCCTTTCCAACCTTGTATGAGGGAATTGTCCCCATAGGTAAATTTAAATGATTGAATTGTCCTTATTTGCGTGGGCTACGTATGCGCAAAGTGACGAGAGTCCGTGCGTAGCTACTACTCTATTGTGTCGGGTAGAATTTAGGATTTCACAAGCATGCCTTTATGTGCCTTACCTGTATTTTTACATGTGTTCCTGGTTGCTTATTATCCTTGAAATTTACATGAGAATATTAGGAAGCTTTGTGTAAGTTTAAGTGCCTAAATCTCTGAATTTAAGAATAATCCATGATAAATTCCTGAATTTCCTTACAAATTCTGTGTATGTCTACGAGCACCAGTGTCGTATGTATGATTCGCGAGCGGGGTAGCCCTATATTTATGTCAACCGCGTCGCATGATCGATTCCCGAGCGGGGTAATGGATGCATCTATGGTTCGTGCCGCTCGACCCTCGGCAGTGCATATTTATTTTCGCGTAGCTTCGGTTGTACGCTTCGGCATGCTATGTGCTATGTATTTGACTGAGAGTCTTGTTATTATTAAATAATTTACCCCACATGTAAGGGGAACTTGAGACTTTTGTGGTGATTACTATTTGACTCATGAGAATAACTCACACTTTTATATAATGGATACTTCATGCCTTAGTGATTTTTCATGACTACTTTTCTTGTCTAGCCTTATTTATTCATATTATTAGTTATTGACCCTAGTAAGTATCACGTCTACCTCTCGTCACTACTTCTTACAGTTTAGACGGGATACTCACTGGGTACATATATGTTTATATGTACTCATGCTACACTTCTGTACTTAATTGTACAGGTTCTGAGGCTGTTGCGCCTGGTCACTATTCTGGTGTCCGTCACTGAGAGTACTATCTGGATTAGACTACACGGTGAGCTGATCTTCCCGGCGTTCCCCAGCAGCACAGTGGAGTTTCCACTGTAGTTTGATATTCTACCTACCCTTCGTGACAACATGGTATCAGAGTTCTAGGTTGACGTAGATCTAACAAATCACAGGCAAACCTAGTAGAGTCTTGCAGATCCATACAGAGACGTCTGTATTTATCTTCGAGAGGCTACAAGGTGTTAGGAAAATCTCTCTTTATTCTTATTCTATCGTGTAGTCGATGGTCTTACTAAATCTCATTCTTCTATTCTCTCACAGATGATGAGGACTCGTGCAGCTAATATATCATACCCGGAGATGCCGCTACCCCCGCCATCCAAGGTAGAGGCAGAGGCCGGGGTAGGGAACCAACCTGAGGTAGGGGACGAGGGCATCCCAGAGTTGTGCCACTAGAACCTCTAGAGGATCTCGTCATTGGGCAGCAGGATGAGGTGCCTCTAGAAGATCCTGCCCCAGCAGATTTTATGATTGCACCAGGCTTGCAGGAGGTCATGGGTCGTATGATGCGGTTCATGGATACTATGACCCAGGCTTGTTTATTTCCAGCGGATCCTGCCTCATCTCAGGCAGGAGGGGGAGTTCAGACCCCTACCACCCAGGTCGCGGGTCATGCAGCGGCAGTATATCAAACTCCGGGTACTCTTCCCGTCGGTGGAGCACAGCCAGCAGCAGCACCATCAGAGCCTAGATCAGCTGCGGACGGTGATCCACATAAGTTACTTGAAAGATGGACTCGATTACACCCTCCTGTCTTCGGAGGTGAGAGGGGTAAGGACGCCCAGGACTTTATTGATAGGTGCAAGGACAGACTGCACAACATGAGGATTTTGGAGTCCCACGGAGTTGATTTCACTACTTTTCAGCTAGAGGGCAGGGCCCGCAAATGGTAGCAGTGATTTATGCTTGGTAGGCCAGCAGGTTCCCTTCCTCTCTCATGGGAGCAGTTCACTCAGCTCTTCCTGGACAGGTATATTCCACCCTTCGAGAGGAAAGAGCTGCGGTATCAGTTTGACCAGCTAGAGTAGGGGCATATGACGGTGACGGATTAAGAGGCCAGGTTTTCTGAGTTGTCCTGTCATGCCCTCATGATTCTTCCTACAGACGCTGAGAGAGTGCGGAGATTTGTAGTTGGGCTGCACTCAGGTATTAGGGCCAACATAGCACGAGAGGTGGAGATAGGTACTCCCTATCAGCTTGTGGTTGAGATAACTCGTCGGATCGAGGGTCACCGATCGAGGGGCAGAGAGCAGGGTCAGCAGGATAAGAGGGCTAGATTTTCTGGAGATTTCATAGGTGCCCCAGCCAGGGGTAGAGGTCAGCTTGGTAGAGGCCAGCCCAGCAGGCCTCCATATTTAGCACCACCACCACCTTCTCGAGGTGCTCCAGCGAGAACCAATTTCAGCGCCATGCTGGAGAGCTCTTACCGCCCACCAGCCATTCAGGGTTACTTCGGTGGGTATTCAGGTCATCAGGGTTCTCTCAGCCCCTACTTCAGTGCTATGCCAGAGGTTTCCCACCGTCCCCCAGCTATCTAGGGTTCTTTTTCTTCAGGGCAGCAGGCCATGCCTCCAGTGAGATGCTATGAGTGTGGGGATTCAGGCCGCATGAGGAGGACTTGTTCCATCCTTCGGGACAAGGCTATTGAGCAGAGTTATCAGCCTACATACTCAGCACCGGTGCCCCGTCCACCCAGAGGTGGAGGACAGGCCGGTAGGGGTCGTCCCAGAGGTGGAGGCCAGTTAGGGGGAGCACAGCTAGCTCCTATTCAGTCCAGCGGAGGTCAGTCTTCAGGTACTCTAGCTAGATTCTATGCCATTTAGGCCGGAGGCATCTACTCCGTGATTACAGGTACTATTTCAGTATGTGGTCGGGAGGCATCAATGCTATTTGATCCAGGATCTACTTATTCATATGTGTCAGTCTTACTTTCTTGTTTTCTGGATGTTCCTCGTGAGTCCTTGGCTTCTTCTATATATGTATCCACTCCCGTGGATAATTTTGTAGTGGTAGACCGGGTTTATCGGTCTTCTGTGGTTTCATTCTGTGGATACGAGACTAGAGCGAACCTTCTATTGCTCAACATGGTTGATTTTGAGATTATCCTGGGCATGGATTGGCTATCTCCTCATCATGCTATCATGGATTTCCATGCCAAGACGAATACTTTGGCCATGCCCGTGTTGCCTAGGCTGGAATGGAGAGGTTCCTCAGTTAGTGCAGCCAGTAGAGTGATTTCCTTCCTGAAGGCTCGAGATATGGTCGAAAAGGGTTGTTTGGCATATCTTGCTTATGTGCGGGACACCACCACCGAGTTTACGACGATTGATTCAGTGCCAGTTGTTCGAGAGTTTGCGGATGGCTTTCCCTCAGACCTTCCGGGCATGCCTCCGAATTGAGATATCGATTTTTGTATTGATGTAGCTCCAGGCACTCAACCTATTTCTATTCCTCCGTACCGTATGGCTTCGAAGGAGTTGAAGGAGCAGCTTAAGGAGTTCTTGGCTAAGGGGTTTATCAGGCCGAGTGTATCACCTTGGGGTGCTCCAGTTCTATTTGTAAAGAAGAAAGATGGGTCTATGCGGATGTGTATTGATTACCGCCAGTTGAACAAAGTTACCATTAAGAACAAGTATCCATTGCCGCGCATCGATGATTTGTTTGACAAGTTGCAGGGTTCCAGGGTATTTTCTAAGATTGATTTGAGATCGGGATATCACCAGCTAAAGATTCGGGCTTCGGATGTTCCGAAGACTACTTTTCGTACGAGATATGGCCATTATGAGTTCTTGGTGTTGTCCTTTCGCTTGACTAATCCCCCGACAGCATTTATGGACTTGATGAACAGGGTGTTCAGGCCGTATATTGATTCCTTTGCCATCGCATTCATCGATGACATCTTGATTTACTCAGGTAGCCGAGGCGAGCACGAGCAGCATTTGAGAGTTGTGCTCCAGACTTTGCGGGAACAGAAGCTATATGCTAAGTTCTCCAAGTGTGAGTTTTGTTTGGATTCCGTGGCATTCTTGGGACATGTGGTATCTGGAGAGGGTATCAAGGTTGATCCTAAGAAGATTGAGGCAGTTCATAGTTGGTCGCGTCTTACTTCAGCGGAGATTAAGAGTTTCTTGGGTCTAGCAGGCTACTACCGGCAATTTGTGGAGGGCTTGTCATCCATTGCAGCTCCATTTCGGTGGTCTGATGAATGTGAGGCTAGCTTTCAGAAGCTCAAGACTACATTGACTTCAGCATCAGTTCTAGTATTGCCTTCCGGTTTGGGGATGTGTACGGTGTATTGCGATGCTTCACGCGTTGGCTTGGGGTGTGTGTTGATGCAGGAAGGGAGAGTTATTTCTTATGCTTCGCGCCAGCTGAAGGGTCATGAGAAGAATTACCTTGTACACGATTTGGAGTTGGCGGCGATTGTTCATGCTCTTAGGATTTGGCGACATTACTTATATGCGGTGTGTTGTGAGGTTTATACAGACCACCGCAGCTTGCAGCACTTGTTCAAGTAGAGGGATCTTAATTTGAGGCAGCACAGGTAGCTTGAGTTACTAAAGGATTACGACATCACCATTCTTTATCATCCGGGTAAGGAGAATGTGGTAGCAGATGCTTTGAGTAGGAAGGCGGAGAGTATGGGTAGCTTGGCTTATATTGCAACTGAGGAGAGACCTCTAGCCTTGGACATTCAGTCCTTGGCAAACCGCTTAATGAGGTTATATCTTTCATAGCCTCGTCGAGTTCTAGCTTATGTGGTTGCTCGGTCTTTATTATTGGGGGAGATCAAGGCTCGACAGTATGATGATCCGTATTTGGCAGAACTACGAGAGACAGTGGTTCAAGGTGATGCCAAGGAGGTTACTACTGGCGAGGATGGTGTTCTGAGACTTCAGGGTCGTTTGTGTGTTCCTAATGTTGATGACTTGAGGCATAGGATTCTAGAGGAGGCACACAGTTCTCGGTATTTTGTTCATCCCGGTGCTACGAAGATGTATCGTGATTTTAAACAGCATTTCTGGTGGAGACGGATGAAGAGGGACATTGTGGTGTATGTGGCTAGGTGTCATAATTGCCAGCTAGTTAAATTTGAGCACCAGAGGCCAGGAAGACTACTTCAGCAGATGCCCATACCTGAGTGGAAGTGGGATCACATCACTATGGACTTCGTGGTTGGGTTGCCTCAGAAGTTGCGGAAGGTTGACGCGGTTTGGGTTATTGTTGATAGATTGACCAAATCAGCGCATTTCATTCGTGTAGCTACTACATATACTTCTGAGAGGTTGGCTCAGATCTACATTTGAGAGATAGTCCGGTTGCACGGTGTACCGGTGTCTATTATATCAGATCAAGGTCCTCAGTTCACCTCGCACTTCTGGAGAGCATTGCACATAGAGATGGGTACTCAAATAGATCTCAGCACAGCATTTCATCCACAGACTGATGGTTAGTCGGAGCGTACAGTTCAGATATTGGAGGACATGCTCAGAGCATGTGTGCTTGACTTTTGAGGCCAGTGGGACCAGTTCTTGGCTTTGGCCGAGATCGCTTACAATAATAGTTATCAGTCCAGCATCGAGATGGTTCCATTTGAGGCTTTATATGGTCGGCGATGTCGTTCTCCTATCGGGTGGTTTGAGCCTGGTGAGGCTAAGTCATATGGTATAAACCTGGTAAGAGATGCTTTAGAGAAGGTGAAGTTAATTCAAGAGCGGCTACGCACAGCACAGTCCAGACAGAAGAGCTATGCGGATCAGAGGGCGCGTGATGTGTCATTTATGGAGGGAGATAAGGTTTTGCTGAAGGTTTCGCCGATGAAGGGTATTATGAGATTCGGGAAGAAGGGAAAGCTGAGCCCGAGGTTCATAGGTCCTTTCGAGGTATTGAGGCGAGTTGGAGAGTTTGCTTATGAGCTTGCCTTACCTCCCAGCTTATCCGGAGTCAATCCGATATTCCATGTATCCATGCTCCGGAGATATCATGCCGACTTCTCTCACGTTGTTGAATTTAGCACTATTCAGTTAGATGAGAGATTGGGCTACGAGGAGGACCCAGTTGCTATTATTGATAGACAGGACCGCCAGTTGAGATCTAAGAGAATTTCTGCTGTAAAGGTCCAGTGGCTGGGCCAACCAGTCGAGGAGGCGACTTGGGAGTCAGAGGAGGACAAGTGAAAAAGATACCCACACTTATTCAGCCTTTCAGGTATGATTCTAGACCCGTTCGAGGACGAACATTTGTTTAAGAGATGGAGAATGTGACGACCCGACCGGTCGTTTTGCGTATCCAGACCCTATTCCCCTAAATAAGACTTTCCGTAGCAACTTATCATGATTTGTGACTTGCGGGGACAGGTGGTTCGGGGTTTGCAAGTGTTTAGAATAGTATAGGAACACTTAGTTCCTTAAGGTTGGTTTTTAAGGCCAAGTTTGACTTCGGTCAAGATTTTGAGTAAACGACCTCGAAATCGAGTTTCGACGATTCCAGTAGCTTCGTGTGATGATTTTGGACTTGTACGTATGTCCGGAGTGGATTTTCGATGACCCGGGAGCGTTTCGACGCAAAATAGCGAAATAGAGTTTCCTTAAGTTTGAAATTTGGTTTGGAACGCGATTTTATGTTATCGGGGTCCGAATGGATTTCGAGACAAAGTATAGTCCCGTTATGTCATTTGTGACTTACTCGCAAAATTTGGTTTCATTCCGAGTATTATAGGTCTGTTCGGCGCATTGAAACCAAATTCTAGAACTTAGAAATTCTTAAGTTTGATCCTAGGGGTTTTGAAGGGTGATTTTGATTTTTAACATTGTTTTGGTTGTTCCGAAGGCTCGAGCGAGTCCGTAATATGATTTGGGACTTATTGGTATAATCGCACGGGGGCTCGAGTGGGCCCAGGGGCCTCCCGGACCCCAATCAAGGCCAAAAAAATAGCAGCTTCAGCTGCTCGTGCACCACATCTGGTGTGACCGCAGGTGCGGTTTCCCTGATCGCACGTGCGACCCCAGGGGAGTTGGCCCAAAACCGCAGGTGCGGGCCTTATCCCTCCGGTGCGGACCCTCCGGTGCGGGATTTCTTCCGCAAGTGCGGCCACATGCCTCCTTGTCCATTTTCGCAGGTGCGGTCCAAGAGCCACAGGTGGAAGATAGCTCAAGGCAGTGATCTATTTCAATACGAGAATTGGCCATTTTTCACCATTTCTGCTCCTTTATTGGCAATTTTGAGAGCTTTCAAGAGGGTATTCGGCCTATCCACTAAGAGGTAAGTAATTTCCATCTAAATGTTAGATTATTACACGAAAACTTAGGTAGATTAACATCAAATTTGTGGAAATCAAAGGGGTTAGGGTTAAAACCTAGGGTTGATGAACTTTAGTGAAATTTCACCACTTTTCTACCATGAAATCATACAAAAACTAGTTAGCAATGATCCTTAGGCTATGGGTAAGTGTTATCTTCGAAACTTTCCGGAATCGAGCGTGTGGGCTCGGGGGTGTATTTTAGGATTTCTTCAAGAATAGTGAATTTACTAAATAAGTAGGAGAATTTCCATACCTTGCGCATGCATTGACATATTTATATATCATTTGACTAGTTTCGAGTCCTCGGGTGTAAAGTTTGGAGTTTCGGGCGCGTTCTTGACCGGGAAGTAGATTCTACGCGAGGTGAGTCTCATTTCCAACCTTGTAAGAGGGAATTGTCCCCATAGGTAAATGTAAATGATTGAATTGTCCTTATTTGCTGGGGCTACGTACGCGCAAAGTGACAAGAGTCCGTGCGTAGCTACTACTCTGTTGTGTCGGGTAGAATTTAGGATTTCACAAGCATGCCTTTATATGCCTTACCTGATTTTTACATGTGTTCCTGGTTGTTTATTATCCTTGAAATTTACATGAGAATATTAGGAAGCTTTGTGTAAGTTTAAGTGCCTAAATCTCTGAATTTAAGAATAATCCATGATAAATTCCTGAATTTCCTGACAAATTCTGTGAATGTGTACGAGCACCAGTGTCGTATGTCTGATTCGCGAGCGAGGTAGCCCTATATTATTGTGAACCGCGTTGCATGATGGATTCGCGAGCGGGGTAATGGATGAATCTATGGTTCGTGTCGCTCGACCCTCGGCAGTGCACAATTATTTTCACATCGCTTCAGACGTACGCTTCGGCATGCTATGTGCTATGTATTTGACTGGGAGTCTAATTATTATACAATAATTTACCCCACGTGTAAGGGGAACTTGAGACTTTTGTGGTAATTACTATTTGACTCATGAGAATAACTCGCAGTTTTATATAATTGATACTTCATGCCTTAGTGATTTTTCATGACTACATTTCCTTTCTAGCCTTATTTATTCATATTATTGGTTATGGACCCTAGTAAGTATCACGTCTACCTCTCGTCACAACTTCTTCGAGTTTAGACGGGATACTCACTAGGTACATATTTGTTTATATGTACTCATGCTACACTTCTGTACTTAATTGTACAGGTTCTGAGGCTGTTGCGCCTGGTCACTATTCCGGTGTCCGTCATTGAGAGTACTATCTGGATTAGACTACACGGTGAGCTGCTCTTCCTGGTGTTCCCCAGCAGCACTGTGGAGTTTCCATTATCTTTGGATATTTTGTCTACCCTTCGAGAGAGTTGTATATCTATTTTGTGTATTTTTGTATATTCCACTAGTCGCTTGTGGACTTGTAACACTAGGTCTTGGCACATGTAGTTGATTCACTAGTATTATGCTACTATGTTTATGCTAAACGATTTTTGAGTTACTTTAAATCACTTTGCCTAACTTCCTCACATTCATTAAAAGACTTCTTAAATTAAAACTGGACAAGTGTTTGAACATCCAATTAATTTAAGTAATTTCGTTAACAAACTAGTGTTGCCTTGCCTGACTCCGGAGTTGGGCGCCATCACGACCTGAATAGGAATTTGGGTCGTGACAACATGGTATCATAGCTCTAGGTTCATGTAAGTCTCACAAGTCACAGGAAAACCTAGTAGAATCTTGCGGATCGATACGGAGACGTCTGTATTTATCTTCGGGAGGCTACAAGGTGTAAGGAAAATCTCTCTTTATTCTTATTCTATCGTGTAGTCAATGGTCTTACTAAATCTCATTCTTCTATTCTCTCACAGATGGTGAGGACTCGTGCAGCTGATATCTCAGACCCGGGAGAAGCCGCTACCCCTGCCGTCCGAGGCAGAGGCAGAGGCCGGGGTAGGGCACCGGCCCGAGGTAGGGGACGAGGGCGTCCCAGAGTTGCGCCAAACACCCCCAGAGGATCCCGTCATTGGGCAGCAGGATGAGGTGCCTCCAGCAGATCCTGCCCAGCAGATTTTATGACTGCACCAGGCTTCCAGGAGGTCATGGGTCGTATGATGCGGTTCATGGATACTATGACCCATGATGGTTTATTTCCAAGGGATCCTGCCACATCTCAGGTAGGAGGGGGAGTTCAGACCCCTACCACCCAGATCGCGGGTCATGTAGCGGCAGTATATCAGACTCCGGGTACTCTGCCCGTGGGTGGAGCACAACCAGCAGCAACAGCATCAAAGCCTAGATCAACTGCGGACGGTGTTCCGCAGAAGTTACTTGATAGATGGACTCAATTACACTCTCTTGTCTTCGGAGGTGAGAGGGGTGAGGATGCCCAGGACTTTATTTATAGGTGCAGAGACAGAGTGCACAACATCAGGATTTTGGAGTCCCACGGAGTTGATTTCACTACTTTTCAGCTAGAGGGCAGGGCCCGCAGATGGTGGCAGTCATTTATGCTTGGTAAGCCAGCAGATTCCCTTCCTCTCTCATGGGAGCAGTTCACTCAGCTCTTCCTGGACAGGTATATTCCACCTTCCGAGAGGGAAGAGCTGCGGTATCATTTTGAGCAGCTGAAGTAGGGGCAGATGACGGTGACGGATTACGAGGCCAGGTTTTCTGAGTTGTCGCGTCATGCTCTCATGATTCTTCCTACAGACGCTAAGAGAGTGCGGAGATTTGTAGTTGGGCTGCACTTAGGTATTAGGGCCAACATGGCACGAGAGGTGGAGATGGGTACTCCCTATCAGCTTGTGGTTGAGATAACTTATCGGATCGAGGGTTACCGATCGAGGGGCAGAGAGCAGGGTCAGCAGGATAAGAGGGCTAGATTTTTTGGAGATTTCATAGGTGCCCTAGCCAGGGGTAGAGGTCAGTTTGGTAGAGGCCAGCCCAGCAGGCCTCCATATTCAGCTCCACCACCACCTTCTCGGGGTGCTCCAGCGAGACCCTTTTGCAGCGCCATGCTGGAGAGTTCTTACCGCCCACCAGCCATTCAAGGTTACTCCGGCGGGTATTCAGGTCATCAAGGTTCTCCTATCCCCTACTTTAGTGCTATGCCAGAGGTTTCTCACCGTCCCCCAGCTATCCAGGGTTCTTTTTCTTCAGGGCAGCAGGCCATGCCTCTAGTGAGATGCTATGAGTGTAGGGATTCATGCCACATGAGGAGGACTTGTTCCATACTTCGGGGCAAGGCTGTTCAGCAGAGTTATTAGCCTACATACCCAGCACCGGTGCCCCGTCCACCCAGAGGTGGAGGACAGGCCGGTAGGGGTCGTCCCAGAGGTGGAGGCCAGTCAGGGGAGCACAACTAGCTCCTACTCATTCTAGCGGAGGTCAGTCTTAAGGTACTCCAACTAGATTATATGCCATTCCGGCCCGAGCAGATGCAGTGGCCTCAGACACCTTGATCACAGGTACTATATCAGTGTGTGGTAAGGAGGCATCAGTGCTATTTGATCTAGGATCTACTTATTCATATATGTCAGCCTTATTTGCTTTTTTTCTGCATGTTCCTCGTGAGTCCTTGGCTTCTCATATATATGTATCCACTCCCGCGGGTGATTCTGTAGTGGTAAAATGGGTTTATCGGTCTTGTGGTTTCATTCAGGAGCAGCTCCGCACAGCACAGTCTAGACAGAAGATCTACACGGATCAGAGGGCGCGTGATGTGTCATTTATTAAGGGAGATAAGGTTCCGCTGAAGGTTTTGCCGATGAAAGGTATTATGAGATTCGGGAAGAAGGGCAAGCTGAGCCCGAGGTTCATAGGTCCTTTCGAGGTATTGGGCGAGTTGGAGAGGTTGATTATGAGCTTGCCTTACCTCTTAGATTATCCGGAGTCCATCCGGTATTCCATGTATCCATGCTCCGGAGATATCACGTTGACTTCTCTCATGTTGTTGCTTTCAGCACTATTCAATTGGATGAGAGATTAGGCTACGAGAAGGAGCCAGTTGCTATTATTGATACACAGGACCGCCAGTTGAGATCTAAGAGAATTTCTGTTTTAAAGGTCCAGTGGCGGGGCCAACCACTCGAGGAGGCGACTTGGGAGTCAGAGGAGGTCATGTGGAACACATACCCACACTTATTCAGCCCTTCAGGTATGATTCTAGACCTGTTCGAGGACGAACGTTTGTTTAAGAGGTGGAAAATGTAACGACTCGACCGGTCATTTTGCGTATTCGGACCTTGTTCCCCTAAATAAGACTTTCCGTAGCGGCTTATCGTGATTTTTGACTTGCGGGGACGGGTGGTTCGGGGTTTGGAAGTGTTTAGAATAGTATAGGAACACTTGGTTCCTTAAGGTTGGCTTTTGAGGCCAAGTTTGACTTCGGTCAACATTTTGAGTAAACGACCTCGGAATCTAGTTTCGACGATTCCAGTAGCTTCACGTGATGATTTCGGACTTGTACGTATGTCCGTAATGGATTTTGATTGACTCAGGAGCGTTTCGACGCCAAATAGCGAAATAGAGTTTCCTTAAGTTTGAAATTTGGTTTGGAACGTCATTTTCTGTTATCGAGGTCCAAACAGAATTCTGAGACCGTGAATAGTCCCGTTATGTCATTTGAGACTTTCTCGCAAAAATTGGTGTCATTCCGAGTAGTATAGGTCGGTTCGGCGCATTGAAACCAAATTTTAGAACTTAGAAATTCCTAAGTTTGATCCTAGGGGTTTTGAAGGGTGATTTTGAGTTTTAACATTGTTTTGGTTGTTCCGAAGGCTCGAGCGAGTCCATAATATGATTTGGGACTTGTTGGTATAATCGCACGGGGGCTCGAGTGGGCCCAGGTGCCTCCTGGACCCAATCGAGGCCAAAGAACCAGAAGCTTCAGCTGCTGGTGCACCAGATCTGGTGTGAGCGCAGGTGCGATTTCCCAGATCGCAGGTGCAATACCGCCCCTGTGGTCAAGCCATCGCAGGTGCGACCCCAGGGGAGTTAGCCCAAAACCGCATGTGCGGGCCTTCTCCCGTAGGTGCGGACCCGCCGGTGCGGTATTTCTTCCGCACGGGCAGCCACAAGCCTCCTTGGCCATTTCCGCAGGTGCGACCATTTGGTCGCTGGTGCAGGACCGCAGGTGCGGTCCAAAGGCCGCAGGTGCGAGATAACTCAAGGCAGTGATCTCATTCAATACGGGAATTGGCCATTTTTCACCATTTATTCTCCTCCATTGGCGATTTTGAGAGCTTTCAAGAGGGTATTCGGCCAATCCACTAAGAGGTAAGTAATTTCAATCTAAATGTTATATTATTACACCAAAACTTAGGTTGATTAACATCAAATTTGTGAAAATCAAAGGGGTTAGGGTGAAAACCTAGGGTTGATGAACTTTAGGGAATTTCACCACTTTTCAACTATGAATCATACAAAAACTAGTTGGTAATGATCCTTAGGCTATGGGTGAGTGTTATCTTCAAAAAATATCGGAATTCGAGCGTGTGGGCTCGGGGGTGTATTTTGGGATTTCTTCAAGAATAGTGAATTTACTAAATAAGTAGGAGAATTTCCATACCTTGCGCATGCATTGACATATTTATATATCATTTCATTAGTTTCGAGTCCTCGGGTGTAAAGTTTGGAGTTTCGTGCGCGTTCTTCACCGGGAAGTAGATTCTACACGAGGTGAGTCTCCTTTCCAACCTTGTAAGAGGGAATTTTCCCCATAGGTAAATTTAAATGCTTGAATTGTCCTTATTTGTGGGGGCTACGTACGCGCAAAGTGACAAGAGTCCGTGCGTAGCTACTACTCTGTTGTGTCGGGTAGAATTTAGGATTTCACAAGCATGCCTTTATGTGCCTTACCTGTATTTTTACATGTGTTCCTGGTTGCTTATTATCCTTGAAATTTACATGAGAATATTAGGAAGCTTTGTGTAAGTTTAAGTGCCTAAATCTCTGAATTTAAGAATAATCCATGATAAATTCCTGAATTTCCTGACAAATTCTTTGTATGTCTACGAGCACCCGTGTCGTATGTATGATTCGCGAGCGGGGTAGCCCTATATTTATGTCAACCGCGTCGCATGATCGATTCGCGAGCAGGGTAATGGATGCATCTATGGTTCGTGTCGCTCGACCCTCGGCAGTGCACATTTATTTTCGCGTCGCTTCGGACGTACGCTTCGGCATGCTATGTGCTATGTATTTGACGGAGAGTCTTGTTATTATTAAATAATTTACCCCACGTGTAAGGGGAACTTGAGACTTTTGTGGTAATTACTATTTGAGTCATGAGAATAACTCGCAGTTTTATATAATTGATACTTCATGCCTTAGTGACTTTTCATGACTACTTTTCCTGTCTAGCCTTATTTGTTCATATTATTGGTTATTAACACTAGGTCTTGGCACACGTAGTTGATTCACTAGTATTATGCTACTCTATTTATGCTGGCAAACGATTTTTGAGTTACTTTAAATCACTTTTCCTCACTTCCTCACTTTCATTAAAGGACTTCTTAAATTAAAACTAGACAAGTGTTTGAACATCCCATTAATTTAAGTAATTTCGTTAGTAAACTAGTGTTGGCTTGCCTGACTCCAGTGTTGGGCGCCATCACGACCTGAATAGGAATTTGGGTCGTGACAACATGGTATCAGAGCTCTAGGTTCACGTAGGTCTCACAAGTCACAGGCAAACTTAGTAGAGTCTTGCGGATCGATACGGATACGCCTGTATTTATCTTCGGGAGGCTACAGGGTGTTAGGAAAATCTCTCTTTATTCTTATTCTATCATACAGTCGATGGTCTTACTAAATCTCATTCTTCTATTCTCTCACAGATGGTGAGGACTCGTGCAGCTGATATCTCAGACCCGGGAGAAGCCGTTACCCCCGCCGTCTGAGGCAGAGGCAGAGGCCGGGGTAGGGCACCGGCCTGAGGTAGGGGACGAGGGCGTCCCAGAGTTGCGCCACTAGCACCCCCAGAGGATCCCGTCATTGGGCAGCAGGATGAGGTGCCTCTAGCAGATCCTGTCACAACATATTTTATGACTGCACCAGGCTTCTAGGAGGTCATGGGCCGTATGATGCGGTTCATGGATACTATGACCCATGCTGGTTTATTTCCCGCGGATCCTGCCACATCTCAGGCAGAAGGGGGAGTTCAGACCCCTACCACCCAGGTCGCGGGTCATGCAGCGACAGTATATCAGACTCCGGGTACTCTGCCCGTGGGTGGAGCACAGCCAGCAGCAGCAGCATCAGAGCCTAGATCAGCTGCGGACGGTGATCCGCAGAAGTTACTTGGCAGATGGACTCAATTATAACCTCCTATCTTCTGAGGTGAGAGGGGTGAGGATGCCCAGGACTTTATTGATAGGTGCAGGGCTAGACTGCACAACATGAGGATTTTGGAGTCCCACGGAGTTGATTTCACTACTTTTCAGCTAGAGGGCAGGGCCCGCAGATGGTGGCAGTCATTTATCCTTGGTAGGCCAGCAGGTTCCTTTCCTCTCTCATGGGAGCAGTTCACTCAACTGTTCTTGGACAGGTATATTCCACCCTCCGACAGGGAAGAGGTGCGGTATCCGTTTGAGCAGCTGGAGCAGGAGCACATGACATTGACGGATTACGAGGCCAGGTTTTCAGAGTTGTCCCGTCATGCCCTCATGATTCTTCCTACAAACGCTGAGAGAACGCGGAGATTTGTAGCTGAGCTGCACTCAGGTATTAGGGCCAACATGGCCCGAGAGGTGGAGATGGGTATTCCCTATCAACTTGTGGTTGAGATAGCTCATCAGATTGAGGGTTACCGATCGAGGGGCAGAAAGCAGGGTCAGCAGGATAAGAGGGCTAGATTTTCTGGAGATTTCAGAGGTGCCCCAGCCAGGGGTAGAGGTGGGTTTGGTAGAGGCCAACCCAGCAGGCCTCCATATTTAGCTCCACCACCGCCTTCTCGGGGTGCTCCAGCGAGACCCTATTTCAGCGCCATGCTGGAGAGTTCTTACCGCACACCAGCCATTTAGGGTTACTCCAGCGGGTATTCAGGTCATCAGGGTTCTCCCAGCCCCTACTTCAGTGCTATTCCAGAGGTTTCTCACCGTCACCCAGCTATCTAGGTTCTTTTTCTTCAGGGTAGCAGGCCATGTCTCCAATGAGATGTTGTGAGTGTGGGGATTCGGGCCACATGACGAGGACTTGTTTCAGACTTCGGGGCAAGTTTGTTCAACAGAGTTATCAGCCTACATACCCAGCACCGGCACCCCGTCTACCCAGAGGTGGAGGACAGGCCGGTAGGGGTTGTCCCTGAGGTGGAGGCCAGTCAGGGGGAGCACAGCTAGCTCCTATTCAGTCCAGCGGAGGTCAGCCTTCAGGTATTCTAGCTAGATTCTATGCCATTCTGGCCCGAGCAGATGCAGTGGCCTCAGACGTCGTGATCACAGGTACTATTTCAGTATGTGGTAGGGAGGCATCAGTGCTATTTGATCCAGGATATACTTTTTCATATGTGTCACCCTTATTGCCTTGTATTCTGGATGTTCCTCGTGAGTCCTTAGCTTCTCCTATAGATGTATCCATTCACATGGGTGATTCTGTAGTGGTAGAATGGGTTTATCGGTCTTGTGTGGTTTCATTTTGTGGATACAAGACTAGAGCAGACCTTCTATTGCTCGACATGGTTGATTTTGAGATTATCCTGGGCATGGATTGGCTATCTCCTCGTCACGCCATCTTGGATTTCCATGCCAAGACGGTTACTTTGGCCATGCCCGAGTTTCCTAGGCTGGAATGGAGAGGTTCCTCAGTTAGTGCAGCCAGTAGAGTTATTTCATTCCTGAAGGCTCGACATATGGTCGAGAAGGGTTGTTTGGCGTATCTTGCTTATGTGCGGGACACCACCGCCGAGTTTCTGACGATTGATTCAGTGCCAGTTGTTCGAGAGTTTGCGGATGTCTTTCCTTCAGAGCTTTCGGGAATGCCTCCGGATCGAGATATCGATTTTTGTATTGATGTAGCACCAGGCACTCAGCCTATTTCTATTCCTCTGTACCGTATGGCTCCGAAGGAGTTGAAGGAGCAGCTTGAGAAGTTGTTGGCTAAGGGGTTTATCAGGCCGAGTGTATCGCCGTGGGGTGCTCCAATTCTATTTGTAAAGAAGAAAGATGGGTCTATGTGGATGTGTATTGATTACCGCCAGTTGAACAAGGTTACTGTTAAGAACAATTATCCATTGCCGCGCTTCGATGATTTTTTTGACCAGTTGCAGGGTGCCAGGGTATTTTCTAAGATTGAGTTGAGATCGGGGTATCACCAGCTGAAGATTCGGGCTTCGGATGTTCCGAAGACTACTTTTCGTACGAGATATGGCCACTATGAGTTCTTGGTGATGTCCTTTGGCTTGACTAATGCCCCGGCAGCATTTATGGACTTGATGAACAAGGTGATCAGGCCGTATATTGATTCCTTTGTCATCGCCTTCATCGATGACATCTTGATTTACTCACGTAGCCGGGGCGAGCACGAGCAGCATTTAAGAGTTGTGCTCCAGACTTTGCGGGAACAGAAACTATATGCTAAGTTCTCCAAGTGTGAGTTTTAGTTGGATTCCGTGGCATTCTTGGGACATGTGGTATCTGAAGAGGGTATCAAGGTTGATCCTAAGAAGATTGAGGCAGTTCAGAGTTGGCCACGTCCTACTTCAGCGACAGAGATCAGGAGTTTCTTGGGTCTAGCAGGCTACTACCGGTGATTTGTGGTGGGCTTTTTATCCGTTGCAGCCCCATTGACTAGATTGACTCAGAAGAATTCTCCATTTCGGTGGTCTGACGAATGTGAGGCGAGCTTTCGGAAGCTCAAGACTGCATTAACTTTGGCACCAGTTCTAGTATTGCCTTCCGGTTCAGGGATATATACGGTGTATTGCGACGCTTCACGCGTTGGCTTGGGGTGTGTGTTGATGCAGTAAGGGAGAGTTATTGCTTATACTTCGCTCCAGCTGAAAGGTCATGAGAAGAATTAACCTGTACACGATTTGGAGTTGGCGGCGATTGTTCATGCTCTTAAGATTTGGAGACATTACTTACATGGGGTGTCTTGTGAGGTTTATACAGACCACCGCAGCTTGCAGCACATGTTAAAGCAGACGAATCTTAATTTGAGGCAGCGCAGGTGGCTTGAGTTACTAAAGGATTACGACATCACCATTATTTATCATTCGGGCAAGGAGAATGTGGTAGCAGATGCTTTGAGTAGGAAGGCGGAGAGTATGGGTAGCTTGGCTTATATTACAGCTGAGGAGAGACCTCTAGCCTTGGACATTCAGTCCTTGGCAAACCGCTTGGTGAGGTTAGATCTTTCAGAGCCTCGTCGAGTTCTAGCTTATATGGTTGCTCAGTCTTTATTATTAGGGGAGATCAAGGCTCGACAGTATGATGATCCGTGTTTGGCAGAACTACGTGAGACAGTGGTTCAGGATGGTGCCAAGGAGGTTACTACTGGAGAGGATGGTGTTCTGAGACTTAAGGGTCATTTGTGTGTTCCTAATGTTGATGGCTTGAGGTAGAGGATTCTAGAGGAGGCACACAGTTCTCGGTATTCTGTTCATCCTGGTGCTACGAAGATGTATCGTGATTTGAAACAGCATTTCTGGTGGAGACATATGAAGAGGGACATTGTGGAGTATGTGGCTAGGTGTCTTAATTGCCAGAAGGTTAAATATGAGCACCAGAGGCCAGGAGGCCTACTTCAGCAGATGCCCATCCCTGAGTGGAAGTTGGAGCGCATCACTATGGACTTCGTGGTTGGGTTGCCTCGAACGTTGCGGAAGGTTGATGCGGTTTGGGTTATTGTGGATAGACTGACCATATCGGCGCATTTCATTCCTGTAGCTACTACTTATACTTCTGAGAGGTTGGCTCAGATCTACATTCGAGAGATAGTTCGGTTGCACGGTGTACCGGTGTCCATTATATCAGATCGAGGTCCTCAGTTCACCTCGCACTTCTGGAGAGCGTTGCACATAGAGATGGGTATTCAGATAGATCTCAGCACAGCATTTCATCCACAGACTGATGGTCAGTCGGAGTGTACAGTTCATATATTGGAGGACATGCTCAGAGCATGTGTGCTTGACTTTGGAGGCAAGTGGGACCAGTTCTTGCCTTTGGACGAGTTTGCTTACAATAATAGTTATCAGTCCAGCATCGAGATGGCTCCATTTGAGGCTTTATATGGTCGGCGATGTCGTTCTCCTATCAGGTGGTTTGAGCCTCGTGAGGCTAAGTCATATCGTATAGACCTGGTAAGAGATGCTTTAGAGAAGGAGAAGTTAATTCAGGATCGGCTCCGCACAGCACAGTCCAGACAGAAGAGCTACGTGGATCAGAGGGCCAGTGATGTGTCATTTATGGAGGGAGATAAGGTTCTGCTGAAGGTTTCGCCGATGAAGGGTATTATGAGATTCGGGAAGAAGGGCAAGTTGAGCCCAAGGTTCATAGGTCCTTTTGAGGTATTGAGGCGAGCTAGAGAGGTTGCTTATGAGCTAGCCTTACCTCCCAGCTTATCCGGAGTCCATCCGGTATTCCATGTATCCATGCTCCGGAGATATCACGTCGACTTCTCTCACGTTGTTGATTTCAGCACTATTCAGTTGGATGAGAGATTGGGCTACGAGGAGGAGCCAGCTGCTATTATTGATAGATAGGACCTCCAGTTGAGATCTAAGAGAATTTCTTTTATAAAGGTCCAGTGGCGGGGCCAACCAGTCGAGGAGGCAACTTGGGAGTCAGAGGAGGACATGCGGAGCAGATACCCACACTTATTCAGCCCTTCACGTATGATTCTAGACCCGTTCGAGGATGAACGTTTGTTTAAGAGGCGGAGAATGTAACGACGCGACCGGTCGTTTTGCGTATTAGGACCCCGTTCCCCTAAATAAGACTTTCCGTAGCGGCTTATCGTGATTTGTGACTTGCGGGAACAGGTGGTTCGGGGTTTGGAAGTGTTTAGAATAGTATAGGAACACTTGGTTCCTTAAGGTTGGCTTTTGAGGCCAAGTTTGACTTCGGTCAACATATTGAGTAAATGACCTCAAAATTGAGTTTCGACGATTCCAGTAGCTTTGTGTGATGATTTTGGACTTGTATGTATGTCCGGAATAGATTTTGGATGACCTGGGAGCGTTTCGACGCCAAATAGCGAAATAGAGTTTCCTTAAGTTTGAAATTTGGTTTGGAACATGATTTTATGTTATCGAGGTCCGAACGGAATTACGAGACCAGGAATAGTCCCGTTATGTCATTTGTGACTTGCTCGCAAAAGTTTGTGTCATTCCGAGTAGTATAGGTCGGTTCGGCGCATTGAAACAAAATTTTAGAACTTAGAAATTCTTAAGTTTGATCCTAGGGGTTTTGAAGGGTGATTTTGAGTTTTAACATTGATTTGGTTGTTCCGAAGGATCGAGCGAGTCCGAAATATTATTTTGGACTTGTTGGTATAATCGCACGGGGGCTCAGGTGGGCCCAGGTGCCTCCCGGACCCAATCGAGGCCAAAACACCAGCAGCTTCAGCTGCTGGTGCACCAGATCCGGTGTGACCACAGGTGCGGTTGCCCAGATCGCAGGTGCGATACCGCCCCTGCGGTCAAGCCATCACAGGTGCGACCCCAGGGGAGTTGGCCCAAAATCGCAGGTGCGGGCCTTCTCCCGCAGGTGTGGACTCGACGGTGCAGGATTTCTTCCGCAGGTGCGGCCACAGGCCTCCTTGGCCATTTCCGCAGGTGCGACCATTTGGTCGCTGGTGCGGTCCAAGAGCGCAGGTGCGAGATCACTCAAGGCAGTGATCTCATTTAATACGGGAATTGGCCATGTTTCACCATTTCTTCTCCTCCATTGGCGATTTTGAGAGCTTTCAAGAGGGTATTCGGCCTAGCCACTAAGAGGTAAGTAATTTCCATCTAAATGTTAGATTATTACACCAAAACTTAGGTAGATTAACATCAAATTTGTGGAAATCAAAGGGGTTAGGGTGAAAACCTAGGGTTGATGAACTTTAAGGAATTTCACCACTTTTCTACTGTGAAATCATACAAAAACTAGTTAGTAATGATCCTTAGGTTATGGGTGAGTGTTATCTTCGAAAATTTCCGAAATCCGAGCGTGTGGGCCTGGGGGTGTATTTTGGGATTTCTTCAAGAATAGTGAATTTACTAAATAAGTAGGAGAATTTCCGTACCTTGCGCATGCATTGACATATTTATATATCATTTGACTAGTTTTGAGTCCTCGGGTGTAAAGTTTGGAGTTTCGGGCGCGTTCTTGACCGGGAAGTAGACTCTACGCGAGGTGAGTCTCCTTTCCAACCTTATAAGGGAATTGTCCCCATAGGAAAAAGTAAATGATTGAATTGTCCTTATTTGCGGGAGCTACGTACGCGCAAAGTGACGAGAGTCCATGCGTAGCTACTACTCTATTGTGTCGGGTAGAATTTAGGATTTCATAAGCATGCCTTTATGTGCCTTACCTGTATTTTTACATGTGTTCCTGGTTGCTTATTATCCCTGAAATTTACATGAGAATATTAGGAAGCTTTGTGTAAGTTTAAGTGCCTAAACCTCTGAATTTAAGAATAATTCATGATAAATTCCTGAATTTCCTGACAAATTCTGTGTATGTCTACGAGCACCCGTGTCGTATGTATGATTCGCGAGTGGGGTAGCCCTATATTTATGTCAACCGCGTCGCATGATCGATTCGCGGGCGGGGTAATGGATTCATCTATGGTTCGTGTTGCTCGACCCTCGGCAGTGCACATTTATTTTTGCGTCGCTTCGGCCGTACGCTTCGGCATGCTATGTGCTATGTATTTGACTGAGAGTCTTGTTATTATTAAATAATTTACCCCACGTGTAAGGGGAACTTGAGACTTTTGTGGTAATTACTATTTGTCTCATGAGAATAACTCGCAGTTTTATATAATTGATACTTCATGCCTTAGTGATTTTTCATGACTACTTTTCCTGTCTAGCCTTATTTATTCATATTATTGGTTATTGACCCTAGTAAGTATCATGTCTACCTCTCGTCACTACTTCTTACAGTTTAGACGGGATACTCACTGGGTACATATTTCTTTATATGTACTCATGCTACACTTCTGTACTTAATTGTACAGGTTCTGAGGCTTTTGCGCCTGGTCACTATTCTGGTGTTTGTCACTGAGAGTACTATCTGGATTAGACTATACGGTGAGCTGCTCTTCCTGGCGTTCCCCAATAGCACTGTGGAGTTTCCATTATCGTTGGATATTCTGTCTACCCTTCCAGACAGTTGTATATCTGTTTTGTGTATTTTTGTATATTCCACTAGTCGCCTGTGGACTTGTGACACTAGGTCTTGGCACACGTAGTTGATTCACTGAGTGTTTGAACATCTCATTAATTTAAGTAATTTCGTTAGCAAACTAGTGTCGTCTTGCCTGACTCCAGTGTTGGGCGCCATCACGACCTGAATGGGAATTTGGGTCGAGACAAGAACTACATGCTTATCATGTACTGCGGTCAGGGGATAGGGCAGAAGTTTCAATGGAACACATAGAAAAGTAATAGACATGCTGAACTAGAGAGTAAATATATAGATAGTTTAATTAATAGGCATGCTAATTGCAGTGTAAGCAATAAAACCATAAGTATACATATAATAGGAACAAAAGGAACTGTAACACAGGCTGAAGCATGTTGTTTTGGAAACCTTAAAATTAATCTGAGAACATACCAGTTAGGTGATAAAGTAAGTGCAGAGTAAGGAAGTAGTAGAGTGTAAAGAAGGAGAGGAACAATGTATGGAACAATGGAGACCAATAGAGCAATAGTGCAAACAGAGCAGTGATACAGCAGGGCAAGTAGAGTAGTAGTGTTACTCAGTCCTGGCTTTTAGCCGACTGAGTAGCAAGTAACTAACAAGAGAGAAAGAAAAGTTCAGAACTAAGTATGCTTGTGTGTGATAGTGACAGCTTGAACTGACTGTTGTCTAAAGAAAGAGTGAAGTATTTATAGCTTTTCAAAACGAGTAAAAAATAAGGTAACAAGTATTGTTTAATCAATCAATGGAAATCATATTCAATTAGAATCAATCACAGACTTGGACTCCCTTTAATTAGGAAGTCCTAGTTCAAACGGTCATACTTGATGTCACATACGGAAAAAGTCAATCATGAACCAGTTGTTACTATAATAAGAGTAGTAAAGCACATAGCATGTGATAAAGGCCAAATACATAATTTTCTCATAAGGAAAATATGTATTGATTATTTGACAGCATATTGAAGCACACAAATAAGGTAAGATACAATTAAATTTTAAGAAATCAGTCACAAGAATCACGGATGGGACTAAAATCACAAGGAATCAGTTCTAATTAAGGAAAGCATCTCACAAATAAGGAAGCGATTCGAAGAATTACTACAGAATTACAAGGAGAATACACAAAGTCACATATTCCAGGAAAATATCACAGTTCGGAGGGAGATACATAAAATCAGTAAAGAACCTTATGTGAACAGTCAATAAACAACTAATCAGACTTATTTGACGATAAATAGCACATATTGAACAAAGTAAAGAAACCCTAAGCAAATAGTTAGAGGAACAATAGAAAATCATAATCCTAACAACAGATTAGAGCAAGGAGCACAAGAATACATAGAGCACGCATGAAAACACCGGATATTCATGAGGAACATATACAAATACGGATTAATCGAACCTGTTGTCAGAGACAACCTAAAAACTAGGGCTTCTAGCATAATAAGACAAGTAGCAAGAAAAACATAAGAGAATCGTTCAAACAAAGTAGAAAGTACTTAATAATCAGAAGAAGAATCGTTTTTAAGAAAACCCTAGTTTTAAGTAGTGAACAAATTGTATGAAAACAAGGAGATTTCTTGAAGAAAACGTGTAAAAAACCTGGAAATACACATAAATCCGTCATAGACCTAGACAGGTCAGAAGTTTTGAAGTTAGGGTTTCTAGAAGAACCCAAAGAAGAAGAAACTCATAGATATTACCGGTATTTGGCCAGAAAGGGGTAGATATTACTCGACCAACCGTAGATGGCCGGAGAAAATGGAATGAGGCCGGAGAGATAAGTTGAGCCGCCTCTGGTTCACTTGAGAGCCTTGAACGGTGACACAAGTGTATGGGATGGAGACATAAGGACGGTAGGAGGTGAGACCTTCAAGGTTTCCGGCGAGGAGATGGCCGGAGGAGATGAACAGACCTCATCGGAGGTGAAGAGACCAGAAGTCTCTAAGAGAACTATAGAGATAGAGAGATAGTGTGAGAGGAGTGAAATGAGGGGAAGGAGGGGTAGTCGCTAAGTCTAATTAAGGTAGGGATTAATTTGGTCCGTTGATCAGAAATGATCAACGCTCCAGATTAAAAAGGAATTTGGGTCGGGTAGGCTTATAGGTTGGGCGTGGGTATTGGGCTGGTTTCAATTGGGTTGGAGGTTAAATTGAATTAGGCTGAAATTGAAATGGCTACTTGTTAAATACCCACTAAAAATAAATAAATAATTAATAAAATAGCTAATAATCATATAAAAATGAAATTGAGGCTAAATAAATGAAAATAAGGTAATTAGCTAATATTAAAAATATAAAATGGCCAATTAGTGATCTAAAATGGTATAAATGTATAATTAGGCCATAATTGTAAAATTACTGTAATTATAATTAAATAATGCTAAATTGGCTAATTTATGAAATAATAAAATCCTAATATGATTAAAAATGATATATTGAGCTCGGAAATATTTTTAAATTATTTATGATATAATTTATGAATAACAATCGAATATAAAGTACTGAATAAATTGGAAAATAATTGATAAAATAAATATGGAAAATTATGAAGAAATTCCCATTGTTATAAAAACTTATTTTGAAAGTATATGTGTAAAATTAAAATAGTTTGAGAAAAAATTGGGTATCAACAGCTGCCCCTCTTTACCCGGGAAGGATGGAAGAGTTGTCGGGTAAAGACATGATGGTCAATTTTGACCGAGTGAAATGGTTTGAAGAGATTTAGGCCGCACCCTGGTTTTATAGGAATCAGGCCATATGTAGTTCCGGAGCCATCGGCGAAGTATACCGATGGAGTTTTGTTTTTACAAGGACGGACGCAACATACAGGGTTGGATGAATTAACGACTTACGGGAATGGTTAGGAGAACTGGAGCGGAGACCGCTTCTGCCGGGATGGCCGTTGATCGCCGGATTACTTGCAAATAGACGATACAAGCATATATTGTGCGTAATTTAAACATGATGCAAATTCCCGTCGGACCATGAATGATGTCTTCGGACAGTTAAGGATGACGTCCTCAGACCATGACGTCCTGGGCCATGGTTTTCTTGATGCAGGATTCACAGGCCATGAAAATGATATTCTCGGGCTATGAGGATGGTGCCTCCGAACGATGACGCCTTTGAATAATGATATGCAAAATCAAAAGAGATCCTCAGGCCATGGCATGGTGTTCTCGGTCTATGAAGATGGTGCCTCCAAATGATGGCGCCTTTGGATAAGTTGGCGATATTTCAGCCCATGAAGATGCAATAATATGATGCTGACAAGACAGAGCTTAGTCTTGCGAATTAAAGGGGCAGAGCTCAGCCCAAGAGGAAAGCGTAGAAAATAGTGCTTGAGGCAGTGGTTGCTTTTTGAAAAGTAAATTGGAGGCAGTGTTTAGCCTCGGAAGGCAGAAAGGTAGCCTTATGCAATGCAGATGGAGGTAGAGCTTAACATCGGAAGGCAGAAAGGTAGCCTTATGCAAAATGCGGATTGAAAGAATAATGGTAGCCTTATGCAAGATGCCAATGCAGATGGAGGTAGAATTTTAACCTCGGAAGGTAAAAAGGTAGCCTTATGCAAGATGCGAATGCAGATCGAGGTAGAGCTTAACCTCGGAAGGCAGAAAGGTAACCTTATGCAAGATGCGAATGCAGATGAAGGTAGAGCTTAACCTCGGAAGGCAAAAAGGTAGCCTTATGCGAATGTAGGTGGAGACATCGTTTAGTCTCGGAAGGCAGGAAGGTAGCCTTATGCAAGAATGTGAATGCAGATGAAGACAGCGTTTAGTCTCGGAAGGCAGAATAGTAGCCTTATGCAGAAAATGAAATGACAATAGGAATTCTTAGCTAATAGCAGATTGCAACATTGTGATTGTGGAGCATTATTTGTATTGATAATAGACGTCGGCAAGTGTGATGGTTTCGAGAATTGTGATTTTGAACAGGTTCATTCTTTGTGTGGACATCGAACTTTGGCATTTGAAATTGTGATGAAGATTGTGACTTCTCTGCGTANTGTGGAGCATTATTTGTATTGATAATAGACGCCGGCAAGTGTGATGGTTTCGAGAATTGTTATTTTGAACAGGTTCGTTCTTTGTGTGGACATCGACCTTTGGCGTTTCTGATGAAGATTGTGACTTCTCTGCGTGTTTGTTCTTTGTGCCTGCAGCCAAAGAAAAGTCGTGAGTTTTGTAAATGGTGGGGGGGTTAGTTCGTATCCCCGTTGGCTCTGCTTGACTTGTTCGGCTTGCTCCGATGTTGCTGTCTGTGTCATCGGGGTAGCGTTGCTAAACAAGTTGTTTCAATAACAAACATGCATGATTTGTAAAAGCATAATGTCTAATTTTAAAATAAATTTTGGACGAACCGATGACCGTGACGTGGTTCAAGTCATTGCAGCCTCTCATGCTATGGAATTTTGAGGGTCCTCCTTCTGCCCCAGTTTGGATGGGTGAATGCTTCTGACTGTTGCTCGTGCGGTGATCGGCTGAAATTTCTTCGGAATTTTGAGGGTCCTCCTAAAATTTTGCCCCAGTTTCCAATTGCGGGGAAAATGAATTTTTTATTGAATTGTAACCGAACCCATAGGGCTTCCTACGTATCCCCTCTTAAACGAGAATCAGGTCAGGCGTAGTTCAATTTACATTGTTGAGAAGCATAAAGATTACACATAGTAGCGTTTGACCGCATCTGAATTGATTGGTTTTGGCCAAACTTCTCTGTCCATTTCTGCAAGTATAAGTGCTCCTCCTGTCAGTACTCTGTGAATCATGTACGGGCCCTGCTAGTTGGGAGAGCATTTCCCTTTGGCCTCGTCTTGATGTGGGGAGATTTTCTTTAACACCAGTTGTCCTGGTGTGAACTGTCTTGGCTTGACTTTCTTGTTGAAGGCTCTGGTCATTCTGTTCTGATAAAGTTGACCATGACAGACTACATTCATTCTCTTTCCGTTTATGAGGGCTAGTTGCTCATAACGGTTATTTACCCATTCTGCGTCGTTGAGCTAAGCTTCTTGTATAATTCTTAAGGATGGGATTTCAACTTCAGCGGGAATGACGGCTTCTGTACCATAAACCAGCATATAAGGCGTTTCCCCGGTTGATGTGCGTACTGTGGTGCGATATCCCAATAGAGCAAATGATAAATTTTCATGCCATTGTTTGTGCTTTTCTATCATCTTCCTTAGTATCTTCTTTATGTTTTTGTTGGCGGCTTCTATAGCTCCATTCATTTGCGGCCTGTATGCTGTGGAATTCTTGTGCTTGATCTTGAAAGTTTCACACATGGCTTTCATCAAGTCACTGTTGAGATTAGAACCGTTGTCGGTAATGATTGACTCTGGAACTCCGAATCGACAGACAATGCGGTCGCGGACAAAGTCGGCCACGACTTTCTTAGTAACTACTTTGTAGGAGGATACTTCGACCCATTTAGTGAAGTAATCAATGGATACCAGAATGAACTTGTGTCCGTTGGAGGCGGCAGGCTCGATTAGTCCAATAACATCCATGCCCCACGCGGCGAACATCTATGGTGAACTTGTTTCATTGAGCTCGCTTGGAGGTACCTTTATCATGTCTCCATGTATCTTACAGCGTTGGCATTTTTGGACATACTGGATGCAATCCGTTTCCATAGTCATCCAAAAGTAACCAACCTAGAGTATCTTCTTTGCTAATACAAAACCATTCATATGCGGGCCGCATGTCCCAGCATGGATCTCCTCTAGTAGCTTGGATGCTTCCTTTGCGTCGAATCACTTTAATAGTCCCAAATAGGGAGTCCTCCTATACAGGATTCCTCCGCTGTGAAAGAAATTATTGGAAAACCTCCGAAGTGTGCGTTTCTGAGTGGAATTTGAAAGCTCTGGGTAACCTCCTTTTTTCAAATACTCTTTGATATCATGAAACCAAGGATTTCCATCTGCTTCTTCTTCGACGTGGGCACAGTAAGCTGGCTGATTATGGATTTTCACTGGGATGGGATCAATGAAATTTTTGTCTGGATGTTGAATCATAGAAGACAGAGTAGCCAATGCATCGGCGAACACATTCTGGATTCTGGGGACGTGCTGGAATTCTATCTTCATGAACCTCTTTCTCAATTCCTGTACGTGATGCAGATACAGTAGTATCTTGGAATTCTTGGTTTCCCATTATCCTTGTATGTGATGTACCAATAAGTATGAATCACCGATCACCAACAACTCTTGGACGTTCATGTCAATGGCCATGTTGAGCCCTAAGATACAGGCTTGATACTCTACCATATTGTTGGTGCAGTGGGAACCTGAGCTTGGCGGATACCGGATAATGATGACCGATTTCTGATATTAATACTGCTCCAATACCGACTCCTTTGAAGTTTGTCGCTCCATTTAAGAACATCCTCCAACCGTCATAGGATTCTTCAATGTCTTCTCCTATGAATGATACCTCCTCATCGGGGAAATACGTTTTTAGGGGTTCGTATTCTTCGTCCACAGGATTCTCAGCGAGGTGGTCTGCCAGTGCCTATCCCTTGACCGCTTTCTGAGTTACATAAACGATGTCGAACTCGCTCAGCAGGATTTGCCACTTAGCCAGCTTGCCAGTGGGCATGGGCTTCTTAAAGATGTACTTTAATGGATCCATCCTTGATATTAGATATGTGGTGTAGGCACAGAAATAGTTCCTTAGCCTTTGAGCGACCCAAGTCAAAGCACAGCAGGTGCGTTCCAGAAGAGAATACCGAGCCTCATACGGAGTGAATTTCTTGCTGAGATAGTAAATAGCTTGTTCCTTTCTTCCTGTCTCGTCATGTTGCCCCAGAACGTAGCCGAAGGCTCCATCTAATACGGCAAGGTAGAGTAACACAGGTTTACCTGTCTCAGGTGGTACCAAGACTGGCGGGGTTGACAAGTATCTTTTAATTCTGTCGAAAGCCTTTTGGCACTCATCGGTCCATTTGGTTGCAGCGTCCTTCTTCAGCATCTTGAAGATCGGCTCACAGATAACTATAGATTGTGCGATAAACCGGCTGATGTAATTAAGCCTCCCCAAGAAACTCATCACATCCTTCTTGTTCCTTGGCGGCGGTAGTTCTTGAATGGCCTTGACTTTTGATGGATCCAATTCTATTCCCCAGAGGCTCACAATAAACCCCAATAACTTCCCAGCAGGAACCCTGAATGCACACTTCGCGGGGTTCAGCTTCATATTGTATTTTCGCAACCTATTGAAGAACTTCCTCAAATCCTCTATGTGGCCAGTGGCTTTCTTGGACTTGATAATAACATCATCCACGTATACCTCGATTTCCTTGTGAATCATGTCGTGGAAGATAGTGGTCATGGCCCTCATATAAGTGGCCCCTGCATTCTTCAGGCCAAATGGCAACATCTTATAACAGTATACTCCCCACGGCATAATGAAAGTTGTCTTCTCAGCATCTTTCTCATCCATCCAGATTTGATGATAACTAGCAAAGCAATCCACGAATGACTGTAGCTCATGTTTGGCGCAATTGTCAATCAGGATGTGTATATTGGGCAAGGGGAAGTCGTCTTTCGGACTGGCCCAGTAGAGATCCCAGTAGTTGACACAGACTCTGACCTTCCCGTCCTTCTTCGGCACAAGCACAATGTTGGCTAACCATGTTGGGTACTCAACTACCCTGAGAACTTTGGCGTTGATCTGCTTGGTAACTTCTTCCTTGATTTTCAAACTTATGTCGGGTTTGAACTTTCTGAGCTTTTGCTTTACCGGTAGACACATCAGATTGGTTGGCAGTTTGTGAGCCACAATAGACGTACTTAGACACGTCATGTCATCATACGACCAGGCGAAGATGTCTTCATACTCTTTTAGAAACTCTGTGTATTCTTTCTTTTCTGACGATGACAAATGAATGTTGATCCGTGTTTCCTTGACGTTTTCTGAATTTCCCAGGTTGATAACCTCAGTCTCGTCCAGGTTGGACTTAGGTCTGTTCTCAAAGTTTTCAACTTCTTTGACAATCTCGTCAGGTATATCGTCTTCATCTGAATCGATGTCTGTTTGGTGTGTTGTCTCATTGCATGTCACAGTCATTGGTTCATCAAGACAAGTAATAGTAATCCTGTATAGATAAAGTAATGAGAAAAAACAGTAGTAATAAATAAGAGAAACTAGAAAATAGTTTGATAAATTGAGTAATTGTTTTGAACATTGAGGATCTTATTGTAGGAATTGAAAAATGCGGAAAGGAAAACTCATTTTAGTAAATAAGACAGTAAGTAATGCTTGTTTTAGCCTTGCTACCCCGAGGCTCGTCGGGCTTTATTTGTCCTGATAGTCCAGTTTTTGAGGTATGTCCCTCTGCTTACAGCCTGTATGGAAGGGCCTTCCTCTCCCTCCTCCTCGAGATCAACACAGCAATCCATATCATCATCCTCCGGGAATAAATTCCTCAATGCGGCGAGTGCTTCCTCTTCGCCTGACCCATAAATAATGTCAGCCTATTGGAAGGTCTTCTCTAGATGCGGTATCGGCTGCTCCAGGGGGTAATAAGGACCGTGCCAAGGTGGCGACCAGTCGTTGTACTCTTTCCAAGTGTAGTCGTATCCCTGACCGAAAGTGGTGCCATGGTTTTTTATCTTGATAGGTTTGGAGATTCCTTGAAGATTCTTGTCGAGCCCTTTTCCAGGCTCGTACCCATTCTAGTTTAGCATACTCTCGATCTTACTATCCCACCATTTATCATTGTCGATGGCATTGACTCGTTCAATGTGGTGGTAAGTTTCTCCACCCAACTTTCTTCTTCCTCCGATCACCGGAATAGTCTGGCGATTGTAAATAGGGTTGCTACCGTCACCATGAATAATCACCTCTTGGTGGTTCCACTCAAACTTCACTGCCTGATGTAGTGTTGATGCTACGGCCCCAACAGCATGGATCCACGGTCGTCCCAATAACAGATTGTAGGATGCCGGTACGTCTATCACTTGGAAATCTACCTCGAACCACGTCGGTACCATTTGCAGGCATAGGCTTATCTCACCAATGGTGGACCTTTGAGATCCATCGAAAGCTTTCACATTGATTTGTCCATCCCTTATATCATGCAGACCTCTACCCAATCTTGAGCGTTATCAACGGGCAAATGTTAAGGTTGGATCCTCCATCGATCAAGATTCTGGTGATGAAATAATCTTCGCATTGCACAGTGATGTGCAATGCTTTGTTATGGCCCAATCCTTCAGGAGGTAGCTCGTCCTCATGGAAAGTGGTCTTGTGACTTTCCAACACCTGGACCACCATATTGGCCATTTCCCCACTAGTGATGTTGTTTGGTACATACGTTTCACTCAACACCTTCAATAGAGCACTTCGGTGCGTCTCGAAATTCTGCAGCAAAGAGAGGATGGATATTTGTGTTGGTGTCTTGTTCAACTGATCGATAACCGAATACTCCTTAGCCTGTACTTTCCTCCAAAGGTCGTCCGGACCTGTCTCAATAACGGGTGGCCTGTTGGAGGCCTGTTTTCTTGATTCAGCCAGATGTTCAGGTGTATAGACTCTACCAGTTCTTGTCATACCCTGTGCTACGACAGCTTCCTCAGTTTTGACCTTACCTTTCCTTCTTGCCTCGACTGTATAGTCCCAAGGGAAAGCATCGGTATAGAAGGGTGTCGTGGTTGACATTGCCACTAGAATTGGTGCGGCTATCCTTACTTCAAATGGAACACGTACCTTGGGTGGCAAGACTGCGACCTCAAATGGTGCGGGTGCTTTTGCCGGAGATATGAACTCGACTTCAATTGGTACTTGTGTCTTTGCGGGTGGCGCTGCTTCAAACTCAAGAGGTATGGACGTATTCACCTCAGCATCCCCAGATGGTTGAATATGGACTATGATCGGGTTGAGAGTGACTGCTGGTTTCTTTGGATCATCGCCTTCTGCGATCAACCCGATTGATCCCTCGGGATCCCAATCATCTTCTATTTCAATCATATGGATACCTCCGCCCATATGGTCTGGCTAAGGGTTGTTGCGGATGTTCAGAGCGGCTCCTTTGCCACAATGATTTTGTTATCAATCAGAGACTGTATCTTTTCTTTCAAAGAGCGTCATTCATCGATGGTGTGCCCTTTCATGCCAGAATGGTATGCACAAGCTTTGTTTGGGTTAACCCACTGAGAAGGGTTCTCAGGGGTGGAAGCAGGGATAGGGGTGACGTAACTGGCAGCTTTGAGTTTATCATACAACTGGTCAATGGGTTCAGCTATGGCGGTGTAGTGTTTTTGAGGTCTGCGATCAAAATTAGGCCGAGGTATATGGAAGTTTTGACGTGCAGGGGGTGATTGGTAATGGGATGGCTGGGAGTTATAAGTGTGGTAAACAGGGGCGGGTTGTGAGTATCTGGGTGAAGTAGGTTGATATGTGGGCGGTGGAGATTGGTAGGTAGGCGGTGGAGCTTGGTAAGAAGGTGGTGGAGCTTGGTAATTCGGGGTTGGCTGGTATGTGAGTGGGGTGCTGGATAGACTTGGTATTTGGGTGGGGATTTGGCTCTTTGTGCAACCATTACAGCTCCCACGTCTCTTTTCTTAGACACACCACCGGACTGTAAAGCCTTAATTGTAGCTTGCAAGGCTTCAAAATTCGTGATCATACCGCTCTTAATACCTTCTTCGATTCGCTCTCCTAATTTGATAAGGTCGGAGAATTTGTGATTCTCAATCATCATCAGCCGTTCATAATACTGCAGGTCCTGGGCCCGGACAAAGAACTTGTTCATCTGCTCCTCTTCTAAAGCAGGTCTGACTTTAGCAGCTTTAGACCTCCAGCGAGTGGCATACTCACGAAAGGTATCTGTGGGTTTCTTCTTCAGATTCTGGATATAGAACACGCCTGGTGCGTTCTTTGTGTTGAATCTAAATCTGTCCATAAAGTCAGACGCCATACCTATCCAGTTTGCCCATTTCTTGGGGTCTTGGTTGATGTACCAAGACAACGCATCTCCTTTCAAACTCCTCATGAATAGCTTCATGTGGATCCTTTCATTCTTTTCCACGCCAACCAGCTTGTCACAATAGGTCCTTAGATGGACACTCGGATCACCAGTACCGTCAAACATTTCGAACTTCGGAGGTTTGTACCCCTCGAGCAATTCGACATCAGGTTGTATACATAGGTCTTCATAATTCAAACCTTCGATTCCCTTGGTTCCTTCAACACCCTGAACTCGGCTGGTTAGCTTCCTTAGTTCCTCAGCTAGGTTCTTGATGAGCAGGTCCTTTTCATCAGATTCGGATGGGTATGGGATAGGTGGAGTGGTATGGGTCATGGTTTCTACATAGATGAGATTGTGGAAATGTTCCTTTGTGGGGTTCTAAGGTTCTGGGATAAGTAATGGAGTGTTGTTTGAAGTGTGGCAAGTATTGCATTGTGTTAGGAGAGTTTGGTTCTTTGGCGGAGTGGCGTGATGGTGAAGTGCGGGATGATTCTGTTGTTTATTGATATTTTGTGGAGGTGTATGGTTTTGAGTGTTTGGGAAATTGACGTCTGGGATGTTGAGGGAAAATGACAGGTTAGCAAGATTTCGGACCTGACCGAGCTCTTCTTGAAATTTCAACAGTTTCTGTCCCAGTGGTGACATGTTCTTATTTAGGACCTGATTAGTGATCTAAAATGGTATAAATGTACAATTAGGCTATAATTGTAAAATTACTGTAATTATAATTAAATAATTCTAAATTGGCTAATTTATGAAATAATTAAATCTTAATAGGATTAAAAATGATATATTGAGTTGAAAAATATTTTTAAATTATTTATGATATAATTTATGAATAACTATCGAATATAAAGTACTGAATAAATTGGAAAATAATTGATAAAAAAAATATGGAAAATTATGAAGAAATTTTCATTGTTATAAAAATTGATTTTGAAGGTATATGTGTAAAATTAAAATAGTTTGAGAAAAAATTGGGTATCAACAGGTATCTCTAACAAATGAATGAGTGTGAGTAAATGTTCGGTGAATCTTAAAGCAACCAGAAGATATATGTATTCTCTTACTCCACAAGGTGTGCCGAGTTCAGGATCGATGATGATTAAACTCTGCAAGATTTTTGAAGAACACAGAGATGTTCTTGTCATAAGCATGTTGAAAATGTATGTAAAGTCCGCACATGACAATAGGACTGATGTTCCACAAACTACGGCTAAAATTCAACTATCGAGAAGTGCTTTTAAAGTTGTCTTATCAGAACATGTTCTGTATAAGAGTCTGGCCTGACCCGAAAGTATCTCTACGGCTCTTTTAGGAGTGAGGACACAACTTCCCGCTAATGTCGCGACATGGAGGGTCGACAAGTTTATAGAGTTCACAACCTGAGAAGTAAATACTTACTTTGTTGTAGTGTAACTATTATTTTATGTGTATAATAATAGTAATAATATATGTTTCTTTTATAGGGGTTACTAACCAGATACAAATTTTACTAGTTATGACTAAACTAATAGTGGAAGTCAATCTACTTTTGGAGGGATAGATCATGTTGGTCCATCCTCAAGTCATCAGCAATTTGATAATCTTGGGAATTTTTCTAGTTTTGGAAGGATGGATGATGTTTCATCCGGGAGACAGCATCATGTGCGATCTACAATTATGAATGGTAGGTTTAAGCTTTAAAGTTAATAAATTATGTTGAAATGTACAAGATATTGATTATTTGATTTGTTGTGCATGTAAAATGAGAAGCATGACGGTGTTGTCCTAACTAAGTTGGGCTATAACGATATTCTGAATCAGGATATGGCAAATATACAGAGTGAGGAAGATGACAGTGATTATGACAACGAAACTGATGAGTCAGGCAATAAAGCACCCTTCACAGTTGAGAGTGACGATGAGGAACTACCATTCATATATGAGAATAAAAATGGGAAACCAAATTTGACAATGGAGCATGATGCCAACATAGGAGAGTTTCTTGGGCCTCCAGTGTTCGATCAAAGCCGTGACCAATGGCCAGTCGAACTGTAATCAACCGATTTCTATGACTCGATAAAAATCAGTCCAAGTTGGTCACTCGATGTGCAGTGATGTAGTGTGTGCTCCTTGATAAGCTCACATTAATTATTAATGTGTCGTGAGTGGAAGTTCTGACTAAGTAATTCATACCATACACGCGAAGATCTATGGACCCTATGTAGCATAAGTAGCTCACATGAAACGGGTACGGAACGAACAGTCGGGCGATCCATGATAATGTTTGTACATTGAGTAATGTTAAACGTATGAAGTAATCTTACTTTTTATAACAACAGATCTCTCTATTACTCTTTATTACAGTTGTTTGAGATTATAAGGAGTATTATCTAAGCCCATAGAGTATTATTTATCCTTTATTTTATTCATAACAGTTTATAAGTTATCTTTAAAAATATGAAATTTGATACGAAGTATTATTTATCATTTGTTTAATTTGTAATGATTTTAGATGTAACAATCAAAATTCGGTACTCTTTTTTGTACAAACAACCCTATAATATTTTACTTGTTATATTAAAATATTTTATTAGTTAATTTATTTTATACGAAGTATTATTTATTTAATTCATAACAGTTTATATATTAGTTTTTTGGATTTCACGATAAAAAATAGGCAGAGTCTCCTTTGTAGTGACAACTATCCAATTTTTTATTCGACAGGAAGAGTCCTAAAATATGTTATTTTTTTCGCCTAATCATATTGTGACTGATCAGTATAAGATCATACTTTTAGTTCAACAACCGAAATATCGAATTTAACATACAATTGTTTAAATTTAATTATACAAATAAATTCAATATTATTAATACACGAAAAGATTCATATATTTCTCCAATTAGAGAATATTTAAATAATCAATACATATCATAAATTCTAGTAAAATTTCAAAATAGAAAAAATGACAACTACCACAAAATATCGCAAATTACACAAAATTACAAATGATCTTAATATTTGGAATTTAATAAAATAAAAAAATAATCCCTTTTCCTGCAATTTAAAAAACAAGAAAATAATCCAAAGTATTTTATTTCTTAAATTAAAAAAAAATTAATCCTAATTTTTCTGTTATTTCTTCAATAAAAAAAAAAGAAAATAATCCATTTTTTTCAATTTCTTAATATTTTTTTAATAAAAATAGTACTATAAAAATATTGAGGTATAGCGTATAGGCTGAAGAGATCTGAAATTATGTGGGCATATTGAGGTAACACCTACAATTTATACGAAAAGTGTTTTGCAAATTACCTATATTTTTGAAAACTTTGAAAGTGAATGTAGGCCTCATTTCCAAGCGATTCGACCTTCAATCTTGTTCTACGCTATGAATATACCTTGAGTCTTGCATTTTTTTAGGGTAAAATTTGGATACACGTACTTTTTGTGGGGCCTTGTGGATTCCAATGGCAATAAAGAAAAATTAGAAAAGGGGGAGGGGACTGTTCGCTCTGGGGAAGAAAGCTGAAGTTAAAATATTGAGGTATAAAATGAAGTTAACGGGGTAACTAACACAACCCCCCCCCCCCCCTCTCTTTTTTCTCCTCATATTATTTTAAGGGAAAAAGAAA
>ML265951.1:67833-93412 GCA_005239495.1 Nicotiana undulata | reverse complement strand
CCCCCCCCAACGCTATAACGCCTTTTTTTTCCCACCTGTTTTGATCGATTGAGTTCAAAAAGTTGTTACTTTGATTCCAAACTCTAAAATTGTCTACAACCCCTGACTTTTTCCTTCTCATTTTGCATCACAACCCAAGATTTTTTTCGTACCTTGATTCAATGGCAATAATCATGGATCCGACGCTGTGAGAAATACTTTGAATTATACTAAGTGACTTCAAGAGAAAAGATGAGCTTTGTGGCTATGCCATTAATGAGAAAAATGGATACTTGGTTCGATGTCTGCATGATGAAACATGGTGGTACTGTAACATGGGAGACCTTTTGCTTGGATGTTCGCTGTAGATATGGCAACATCAAACTCATGGAAGTTTTTATTGATTTTAACAGACTCCACACTAGGCGGATGTGGATAGCTATTTTAACAAGTTTGAGGAGTTGTCTGTTTCTAACTGATCCAACATTTAATGAAGCTTACTTTGTGTATTGCTTTGGTCTCTATAAAACAGAATGAAAAGCCCTGGTGGAAGCACAAACAAAAGGAAAGAGAAAAAGTAGAAAAAAAAGGGGGGAAGAAGTTGGAGGATTAAAGGAAGATTTATAGTCCATGGTGAGGGCCCCCAATCCTCAGACAATTATTGATGCACTTGAAGTAGCAAAACTCCATGAAAAACATTAGCCTCTAGTTATAAAAATATGCAGCCTCTCAAAATGTCCTCCACAACCAAGAATTACCTTTCCTCCTAGCCCATAAACACCTTCGGCTCAAAACATCAAGAGTTTGCTACCGATTGTGACAAGAAATTCGGTGATCTTACCGAACAACCCAACCATGAAAATGTTAAGGGAAAATAAGTTATGTTACATATGCAATGATAAGTACTTTCCATGCATCAATGCAAGTCCAAATCCTATAACGATCGGCTAGCGTTTTGAGTATCGTAGTCACATTCCCTCATTTATAGCTTTTTCTATGTTCTTTTGTGGTTATGTGAATTTCCGAATTTGTTGGTTTGGTTTAGGAGATGATTCGAAGTGAATTGAGATACTAAGTCCCAAGGTTGAAGGCTTAAGTTGTTAGAGTTGATCAGAGTTTGCCTTTTGTGTGGACGATTCCAAAATAGAGTTTTGATTGTTCCAATAACTTTGTGTGGTGATTTTTGACTTAGGCATATGTATGAATATCGATTTGGAGGTCCGTAGGTTGGTTTGATACTTTTTGGAGAAAGTTAGAAAGTTAGGAGGTTTTTTGAGCTGGAATCTTTTGTGCTTCGCGAACGCGAGGCATTTTTCGCGTTCGCTAAGAGAAGCATCTGGACAGTAGATTTCAAAACCCAAATAGAGGGTTTGACCTGACAAATCCATTCTCTGAAACTAAAAAAATTTGAAAGAAGGTTCGGAGGGTTGTAAAAGACAACCCTCGCGTGCCATTGTGTGTAATAGTGTACGGCCAAGACTCTACATTAAAGAATATGATGACAGTATATAGCGGTAACAAATAGTGGGATGTTAGTAATAACAATAAAGTAAGCATATATGTACATAATGAACAAGTAAGGCATGTAAGCAAATATTTGTAAATTAATCACAATTAAAGCAGTATATAAACATTCCTAAATTCCAGATCTAGCCTAAGTCTGCTAAGGTCAGAACCTAAGTGTAGTCTCCAACATAGTCACCATGTTTTTGCACCTTATATTGCATGAGCCAAAACAAGATTCAACTAGTGGTTTCCTTGTTGATGATAAAAGACAGCGTATACTAGGGTACATGTTTAATTGTTAAGATCATTATCCTATTAGTCTACTAACTAGTGAGATTTTAGGTAAGGATTCTTGTTCTTTTAAGGGGAAGGTGGAGGCACCCCCTAGAATCTACCTAAGGTAGCTCCATAGGATTGAGATTAGCTTCGGGAAATTAAATGTCTATAGTTTACTTGGTTAGTGCTTGAACGGATATAGCTTACTCTATGCCGTATTTAAAACTTATTATTTTGAAAGGAAGATAATATATGTACTTTTGGAAAAAAAGAATATAGGTTTTGAAAAGTCCTTTGAAATACGTACATAATTGAAAGAGTTTTGGAAGTGTATCTATAATGTCTAAATTTATAAACTTATAAACACAACTTACTTTTAAAATATTTTTTACCTTTGAGGTAAAACGATTATTTGTGAAACTTCAGTAAAGTAATGATATTTGAAGAAGGAGATTTTAGATATACCTTAGATTGTATCAAATCTTGTACCCAAGTTTAGAAGAAAATCGTTTGGAGTATCCTTGAATGCAACTTCATTTCGTTTTGCTTTTGTAGAAACTTGATCCTGAAATCGTTTGCCCAATTTTGGTTTTTAAGAAAGGGATTGTCATCTTTTGAATCTATTCTGAACTTCAATAATTCCACGAAAACGGTTAGTGCATGTGAATGTGAAAACTATATAGCAGAAATGATTATGTATGTTAAAGTTGCTTAACTAATGTAAGAGAGCAATTCCTTTTCATTTTACTATTATTATTAGCTTGTCTAGGTTTCTAAAGTAATTTAAAGGTAATAAAAGAAAGTATTCACTCAATCATTGTCAGTATTATATACACATATAAGCAAGAAACAATTCTGTGAAGTAATAAAGGAAAGGGAACTGGACTCGTGGTTTTGAGCCTGAAGAAATGTTAGGCCCAGCGGACAACGAACAGCAGCAGCAGCTTCAGTGACTCCAAATTTACGTTAATGATTTGGGCCAAAGTTATTTGAGAACTCGGTAGGATGCAAAAAGGAAAAAGAGAAGATCATTAGATACATAGCCCGATTCAACATTTAAACACAAGTGATAATAATATAGGCCCAAGATAAAATTGTAACAATTATTAATATTTAAGAATGCAAATTGATGTGAAGTCACACAGAGTAAGGCAATTTACGATGAATGCCTTTGATTCTATTGAATACTAACCTAAAGATATTAGCTAATGTCAATTTTAGGGGCTTGGGGTAAAACGCTGTTCATAGCCAAGATACCCTTTGGGTCCTTGACACTTCAAAGTTCACAAGTACCTCAAGGACCCCGAGAAGTGCTTGTGTCTGGGAGAATATCTTAACAAAGAACTAAATTCATCTCCTGAATACCCGTAACTACTCACACTTGCTCTTCCCAATAAGTTTGAGTGCTAGTGAGACACTCAATGCAAACCCCAATACCACAGTAGTGACCACACACAAGGAAAGATATATTTATTTCAAATAAGTGTCCAGAACACTTATGGGTAACATCAAAGAGATCATGGTTTCTTGTCACGACCCGATATACCCTCCGGACGGTCTCGTGAAGGCACCTAGTCTCTACGACTAGGTAAGCCTAAATTTGCAGAAAAATAATGCAATATAATAAAGGAAACAGAAAAGAAGAAAAAGAAACAAAACACAGCCGCTCGGCATGTATAATTTCACTTCCCAAAACTCGGAATGTCACATCAGTTAGAAGCTCTGTACTAAAAGCAGCTCTATACAATGAAGTAGCAGAAATACATAAGTCTTTATGCCTATACTAATGTAGAAGGGGACTCGTGGGATTCTGCGGACGCGGCAGAATTACCTCGCGGTCTCCTCAAAGATGCTAAGTGACTCCTAGCCACGAAACTGGGTGCTGGTACCTGGATCTACACATGGAAGACATGCGCAGGAAAGGGCATGAGTACACCACAATTGGTACACAGTAAGTGCCAAGCCTAACCCCAGTCAAGTAGTGACGAGATCAAGTTAAGGCTCTACTGGATTTTTATAATATAAAACAGTTTAAATAGTACATGAAGGTATAGAAAACTAAGGTAAAACAGTAAAATAAATAAGCTGAAAGTAAAGCAGCAACGAGGAGCCCTCGGCTCCGCACAACGTATCTCACAGTAACAAATATGCAATGCAGTATAGGGGAAAAGCTCCTGGAATCTCGCTCGTAGTCCCAATTTAAATATGCAATGCAGTACAGGGGGAAAGCTCCCGGAATCTCGTCCGTAGTTCCAATTTAAATATGCAATGCAGTACAGGGGAAAAGCTCCCGGAATCTCGTTCGTAGTTCCAATTTAAATATGCGATGCAGTACAGGGGGAAAGCTCCCGGAATCTCGTCCGTAGTTCCAATTTAAATATGCAATGCAGTACAGGGGGAAAGCTCCCGGAATCTCGTCCGTAGTCCCAATTTAAATATGCAATGCGAATGAATGCCGCATACAGTTTATTTAAACAGTTCAGGAAAAAACATAGGCAAGAATAAGGGTAGAACTACCTAAAACATGGTGCACATAGTAGCAAATAAGGGGAATTCAAATAAGAACAGGTAGAAATGCTTCTTCCTAATCGAGACTACCTAAATAGTGCAATAAACGGTGAAATATGAGTAAAATGGTTTGTGTCATGTGAATAAAAAAGGAATTTTTGCAATAATGTCCCGTGTACGTACTCGTCACCTCACGTACACGGCGCCCAATCAACAAATAGTATCAAAACAACCTAAGGGGAAGTCCCCAACATAGAGTTAGGCAAGCCACTTACCTTGACTGCGCTACTCAACTCAAAACCACGCTCTTGCCACGAGTATCCGACTCCAAATGTCCCAAATCTATTCAATTCGATTGCACAATATAAATATCACTTTAAGGAATCAAAATAGCTAATAAGTTCGAAACTAATACGCAAAATTAGGAAAATTGCCCAAAAAGTCCCCCAGGCCCGCGTCTCAGAATCGGGTAAAAATCACAAATTCCGAACACCCATTTACTCACGAACTCACTCGAACAAGAATCATCAAAATTCGATGTCAAAATCTCCTTAAATCTTCAGATTTCTACTTGGGGAACTTTCATCCCATTTTCATGATTTTTCTCCCAAATTCATTGATTAGATTGAAGAAATTGCTATGGATTAATGATATACAAGTGAATTAAGGTTAGAATTCGTTACCTATGAATCTTCTCTTCAAAACCCACTGAAAATTGCCAAAACCCGAGCTCTAAATCGTTTTAGGAGATATGAATTTCAAACCCTCGGATTTTTGTATAAACAGTCTAGGGATTCTGCACCTGCGACTCTTGGACCTCACATGCGGTCCCGCGCCTGCGGAAAACCCATCGCAGGTGCGAAAACTCATTAACTCGACTAGGGTCGCACCTGCGGTTGCTAGGCCGCATCTGCGGCTCCACACCCGTGGATATTCCGTCCCCACCTGCGAGCCTGGCGACCCCTGACCAAACTCTGCACCTGCGAGCCTCACTCCGCACCTGCGGAAAATCCATCGCAGGTGCGAGACACCAGAACCAGCAATGATTCAGCTGGTTTTCCAAGTTCAAAATCACCCGTTGAGCATCCTAAACATCCCCGAGGACCCCAGGACCTCAAACGAACTTACCAACATGTCCTAATACCTCATTCAAACTTAGTCGAGCCTTCAAAACACATACCATAACATCAAAAGCACCAATTATGCATGGACTCAAGCCTAAGAACTTATGAAATTTCCAAATTTCACAACCGATGCCGGAACACGTCAAAACTAGTCCGAATGACCTTGAATTTTACACACAGGTCATAAATGAAACTAGGAACCTACAGCCACTCTCAGAATTCCATTCCGAGCCCGATATGAAAATTCCACCTATCGGTCGAAATCACCGAAATTTCACTTTCGCCAATTCAAGCCTAAATCTACTGCAGGCCTCGAAACCACATTCCGAACATGCTCCTAACCCCAAAATCACCCAACGTAGCTAATGGAGTCGACGAAATTCCATTCTGGATCCGTCTACATACAGCTCCAACTACGGTCTGATTTCTAAAGCTTAAACTCACATATAAGGACTATGTGTCCAAAACCTCTCCGAAATTCACAACCAAACGTTCCGACAAGTCCCAAAAGAAAATATAGACATGGGAGAAATAGTTATTAGGGGATCGGGGTGCTAACTCTCAAAACGACCGGTCGGGTCGTTACATTTTCACACAAGCATGCATACATTGTCATATGCTTCAAAAGGCTTAACAGTACTAAAGGAAGTCGGCTGCAGGCACATGTAAGGATAAAAAGAATTGGCAGAACATCTTGCAAACCCAAATAGCTAGATCACATAACTCTATAATAGGGGGTACATAGTTCAGGAATTTCAAGCCAAGATCTCATAATCATAACAACCTATTTAAGAATGTATCCCTAGACTAAGTCTCAAATTTTTATTAATTGTTCTAATTAAGATCTTCAATTAGAATCCTTAAGGGGTGTTAATCGGAATGTAGGTAACCTGATCACTCATGGAATTATTCTTTTTCTAAAGCTCTTAACTCCATATTTATGCTAATCTCATTGAGGGGTAAATCATATCAGCATAAACAAGTAGTAGTGGAGAGTTCATTTCTAAGTTCACAGGACATCCCTTACTCATATGGTGTTCACCCATAATAGATGTAACTTCAGTCAGGTTTCTTGACATGGCTTAAGCCAAGTAGATGACAGCAGATAACACTTAAATACAGAGATTCATTTAAACTCATTCCAGTTGCCTTAAAGCATTATCTCATGCAATGAAACTCACAGATGTGATCAAACAATTATGGGGGCTGGCAAAGGACTCTCACATTGATTTCTCTAGAGTCACAAGGTCATAGAAGAATACACTAATTCTTTTATGTTTTGTGGTTATATAACTTGTCGGGGTAGCGGAGATGATTTAGAATAAATTGGGACACTTATCCCCAAGGTTGAAGGCTTAAGTTTTAAGAGTTGACTGGAGTTTGATTTTTGCATAGACGACTCCAGAATAGAGTTTGGTGGTTCCAATAGTTTTTTGTGGTGATTTTGGGCTTAGGCATATGTCCAGATATTGATTTGGAGGTACGTAAGTTTGTTTGAGACTTATTAGCGAACGTTAGAAAGTTGAAGGTTTGGAAGGTTCAAAAGTTTGGCCAAGAGTTAACATTATTGATACCGAGCTTCGATTTTGGTCCGGCAGTCGGAGTAGGTCCGTTGTGTCATTTATGACTTGTGTAAAAATCTTGAGGTCAATCAGAGTTGGTTCGATATGATTCAGTATTTGTTTTAGAAGTTGGAAGTTCATTAGTTTCATTAGGCTTGAATTAGGGTGTGATTTGTGATTTCAATGTTATTTGATGTGATTCGAGACCTCAACTAAGTGTATATCGTGTTTTAGGATATGTTGGTACGTTTAGATGGGGTCTCCAGGGCCTTGAGAGTGATTCGGACGAAGTTCGACTTCATTTGTTTCCTTGAGGAATTGCTGATATGATATCAGGTGTGTCCTTCATCGCGATCGCAGCATGGTGGTTGCGTTCGCGTAGTGTTCCTAGGTGGAAAATGGTTTTATTCTTCCCGTTCGCAAAAATGGCGACATGATCGTGAAGGTTAAGGGGGTTGTGCATTGTGATCACAGGAGGAGTTTTTCATTCGCATAAAAGCGTGAGGCCGTCTTGGGCACCAGAGATTAAGCCTTCGCATCCGCGGTCCGCGAGCACGTCCGCGTAGGAATCGCTCTGTGAGGTATTGAGTTCGCGACTTGGGCATCGCGTTCGCGTAGTAGGTATAGTGAGATAGTATCTTTGTGCTTCACGAGCGCGAGGCATTTTCCGCATTCGCGAAGAGGAGCATCTGGGCAGTATATTTAAAAACTCAAATCAAGGGTTAGAGTATTATTTCATATTTTGAGCTGTAGAGCTCGTTTTTGGATGATTTTGGAAGAGATTATCAAGATTTGGATTGGGGTAAGTGTTTTTTACTCGGATTTGTTATTATTTCATGATTTCATCTTTGGTTTTAGCATCTTATTAGTGAATTAAAATGAAGAAATGAGGGATTTGGTGGATGCTTTTCAAAAATGAAAAATGGATGTTTGAAGGTCTATTTGAGGTCGGAATGGGATGATTTTGATATGGTTGTTCTCGTAAACAAATGAGTGTCCGAAATCTATGATTTTTGCCAGGTTTCGAGTTGCAAGCTCGGGGTTGACTTTTTAATTTTTGTTAAATATTTTAGCTTTATCATATGGAATCGATTCCTATAACTTGTATTGATTGTATTAAGTTGATTGTCACTAGATTCGAGTCGTTCGAAGGCCGATTAGCGAGGCAAGGACTTGTTGGAGTAGTGATTTACGCGTTTGAGGTAAGTTACATTTTTAAACTTGGAATTGAGGGTATTTATCCTTGAAAATGTGCTATTTGTGTTGTGTTAGGGTAACACACATGCAAGGTGACGGGCTTGTGGGCGTGCACCGTGGTGACTATGATCTGGTGGATTTTGGTACTGGATTGATATCAAGTGTTAATTTATCCGTATAATCTCTACTTGTTAGAGTAATTGAGTTGTGATTTATGTTAGAAATTATGTTAGGCTATGCGCTTATTCGTTTGTGACCTAATGAGGTTATTTCTATTATTTTTGAGCTATTTGTTGTAACTGCCATTGTGTACTCAGTCACGATTCTTCATTTGCATATCATATCACAGTCTCTGTTATCATTCACTGTTACATTACATGTTATCATTGTTTGGGATGAGTGGTACGAGATCTGTGGGCGCGAGAGCCGGTTATGAGTGTTATTGTGGATTGGCTTGCACGTCGTAGCAGGACTTATTAGATTATTTATTATTGTGGATCGGGTTGCATGTCGCAGCGGGCCTTATAGGCTTTACATTTGCGCTTGGGCAGGATCAGCCCCTCCTGAGTTTGACTTACCAGCAGTGAGCGCAGGCACTGTGATATATATACAAGTGCTTTGGTGAGGGGCATTGATGCCCATAACTCGTACAGTGCTACATGATTGTGTGGGGATTGTGTGGTCATTTGGAAGTCAGATTGACTATTTCTGAGAGAGTGAGTACTTGGGGATATCACCGTGAAACCATACATTTGACATGCATATTTGACATGTAGGCACAGAGATGTAGCATTCATCATGCTAGCTATATTTTAGATGTTCTTATCAGTGTTAGTCTTTAAATGTGAACTTGAAAACATGTCTAAATTTTTGTACCTTGAACAAGTTGATTATGAAAATTTCTCTGAGTTATTTATTGTCATTGTCATGATTATACATGTGTTGTCATTATATTGGTTATGATTGTATCCTTGTGATCTCGTTACTGCTTTCAGCCCATGGTTAGTTCTGTTACTTATTGAGTACATGGGGTCGGTTGTACTCATACTACACTCTCGAATACATATGGACGAGGTGATTGTTAGATCTGTGCTAGTACCTGCTCGGAGACTTTGAGGTAGCTGCTATGATGCCCGCAGACCTTGACTTTCTTTCCTTTTATTTTCTTCATTCCTGATCTATTACTTAGATAGTTGTACTAGAGTTTTGGTTATGTTGATACTTAGTAGTGCTCATATACTCGATGACACCATATTTTGGGGTGGTTGTGGTAGAATTTTAGTTGTTTTTATTAGATGTTTATGAGATTTTTCGTTGTTGAGCTTATTGAAATATGTATTATTCAAATGCTTAATTGTTATGTGATTGACGGTTTGCCTAGAAAGTGTGTTAGGCACCATCACAATAGATTGGGATACTTGGGTCATGACAAAGGCCTTAACTCAATAGATGGAGTTGAAGGGGAAACAAATTTTGAAGTAGTTTAAGGCTCTAGAGTAACGGAGGAACAAGAAGTGGAAGGAAAATTGGAAGATGCTACAGTTAATATGACGGTGAGCTTGAAAGAGGAGGAAGTTTTCCTCAATGTCCTGGATGGCCAAGGAAGAGGCCCCAATATAATTAAAATTCCAGAAATTTTAAATAATGAACCACTGGGAAACTCATAGCTTCTTAGACCCTCAATTGGATGAAAATTTTCAATTGAACATGCAATATATGATTCGGCCCATGAAAGTTCGAGTAGCTAATGGAGGGATAATGTGGACTAATATTTTTTGTCGTAAGGTGTTTTACAAAATGCAGGGTGAAGTGTTCCAATTTGACTTAAGACTAATGAAAGAGGAAGGGTATGATATAGTTCTAGGAATAGATTGATAGACTTGGTAACTCTTATGGTTATAAACACTAGACCACATAGTGTTTCCTTCTTTAAAGGAAGTAAGATGGTGAAACTAGTGGGCTTTCCTGATTTGCAATCAATGACACAAGTGGATTCTAAAAAGATAGTTGGGTTACTGAATGGATGTGGTTGTAATTGGGTGGTACAAATATTTCAAATGGAATCAGTCGAGTCCAATAGAGAAATGATACCAGATGTGGTGGAAAATATTTTGGATGAATTTGCTAGAGTGTTTGATGAACCTACCACTTTACCCCCGGCTAGGTCTTGCGGTCATGCTATTGAATTGGTTACAGGAGCATCACCAGTCAATCAACCCTATAGATATTTTCATGACCAAAAATGTGTCATCTAAAGAATTATTCAAGAGATGTTAGAGGCTAAGACAGTGACCACTAGTACATCTCATTTTGCTTCACCAATCATCCTTGTCAAGAAAAAGAATTTGACATTGATGTTATGTGTTAGACTACTGAAAGACCAATGACATATCATAAAAAATAAATATCAGATATCGGTGGTGGAAGATCTATTAGATGAACTCCATGGTGCTCATTATTTTTCAAAATTGGACTTAAGGTCCGTATACCATCAAATTCGAATAAAGGCAGACCATGAGCATAATACAACTTTCAAAACTCATCATGGATTGTGGGAATTTACAGTGATGCCGTTTGGATTGACAAATGCTCCGAGTACAGTGTTGCCATTCCATGCCCTTATGCATTAGATATTGGCCCCCATTTGAGGAAGTTTTTGTTAGTTTTTGTTTATGATATATTGGTTTATAGTGCTTCGTTATTGGAACACTTAGAGCTTTTGAAATTGGTTTTTCAAATTACTGACTGAGTATCAATTTTATGCCAAGTGTTCTAAATGTAGTTTTTCTATAAAACATGTTAAGTACTTGGTCCATGTAACCACCGGTGATGGGTAAGAACTAAAAGAGCTAAAGTTGAGGCCACGGTAAATTTGCCCAAGCCAAGTTCTGTTAAGAGTCTACGAGAATTCCTTGGGCTTACTGGATATTACCGTCGGTTTATCTAAAGTTATGCCATTATTTGTAAGCCTTTAACATCATTACTTAAAAAGAGAGGTTTTGTGTGGAGTATAGAATCAACAAAGCCTTTGAATCTCTGAAAGAAGCCATAAGTAGAGCACTTGTCTTGGCCTTGGAAAATTTAAAGTTACCCTTCGTGGTTGAAGTCTATTCTGGTGGGTTGGTAATCGGGGTTGTGCTTTCCCAAAATAACATACCAATTGTGTATATGCGTCAAGTTTTAATTCAAAAGCACCTTGGTTTATCCACATATGAAAGGAATTGATTGCCCTTCTATTGGCTGTTGAAATGGGAGGCATTTCTTCCAACCCAATCACTTAATCATTCGGACAGATCACTTTAGTCTTACGTTCCTCAGAGAAAAATGTATCACCACCTCTTTACAACATAAAGGAGTAACAAAATTGATGGGCCTCAGTTATGAAATATACTATCGGCAGGGAAAAGAGAACACTGCAATCGATGCATTGTATCAAAGGGAAGAGGAAATTCCAACAGTAAATCAAGAAATAGAAGCTTCATGTATGGGTCTCACTGTGATCCAAACCAAGTGGGTGAAAAAGGTAATAAACAGCTATGTAGGGATCAATAAGTTCAATACTAAATCTCACAACTGAGTATTGACTCTCAAGTAGTGATTAATGTGTCTCTACAATCTAGTTTGCTAAGGTTTCTGGGGAAATTATGGATTGGAAATCAGTTAGGCCTTAGGCTAAAACTAATACAGGATATGCATTCATCTGCTTGGGGTGGACATTAGGGGATTCACGCAACATATTAAAGGCTTCAAGTCTGTTATATTGAACTGGGATGATCAAGGATGTAACATCTTTCGTACATGAATGTGAAATTTGTCAAAGAAATAAAGAAGAAAGTGTGGCTTATCCTGGGTTGCTACAACCATTACCAATTCCGAAAAAAGCTTGGGAGCATATTTCCATGAATTTCATAGGACTGCCCAAATCACAAGGAAAATAGGTCATATTGGTGGTGGTTGACAGGTTTACCAAATACTCTCACTTTTTTGCATTAAGTCATCCTTACACTACCACCCAAATTTTCCAGATATTTCTTGATCATATTTTTAAACTATATGGGGCTCTTTGTTCGATTGTCTCTTATCGAGATCCAATTTTTGTCAATTTGTTTTGGCAAGAACACTTTAAGAATATGCAATCAGCATGAAATTAAGGTCGGACTACCATCTCAAACAGACGGGAAAATGGTAATATTAAGTCGGTGCCTAGAGTCTTATCTTAGATGTATGACAAGGCAAAGAATAAAGGAATGGCAAAATGGTTAGCATTGGCAGATTTTTGCTATAATACCAATTGTGAGACAACCATCAATATGACCCCTTTTAAGACTTTTTACGGGTATGATCCACGATTGCCCATCTTCGAACTGATTTCACAATCCAAGGTTGAATCCGTGGATCAACTGCTGAAAGAAAGGTAGGTGGCAAACAGAAGGACAACTTAGTCAAAGCTCAGGCTCGAATGAAACAGTATGCAGATAGCAAGAGAAGTGAACAAACCTTTGAAGTGGGGGATTTAATATTAATCAAGTTGAATCCATACCGTCAAACTTCAGTATCTTTGTCGAAGAACTTGAAGTTGGCCTCCAGGTATTTTGGTCCTACCCAATAATAAAAAAGAACAACCCTCTGGCCCACGAGCTCCAATTTCCAGCTAAATCGCGTATTCACCCGTTGTTTCATGTGTCGTAACTAAAGATGAAGTTATGATCAAAAAGATTTCTACTAAAGAACCTCATTTTATCAGTCTTGAGGGGCAGATCATTGTAGAACCAGTGGCTATCTTAGATCGGAGAACGGTCAAGAGAGGAAATCGAGTTGTAACTCAAGTTTTAGTGCAATGGGCTAATTTGGCTCTAAGAGATGCAACCTGGGAGGATTTCACCTTTCTTACTTCGCAATTCCCTGAATTTAAATCTTGATTATCAAAGTTCCCGAAGGGGAATGAGATGTTGTTTAACAAGGTCGTCAGAGTCATTCAAAGAAAGGGATAGTCAAGACTAACGACTTGAGACTGAATTGTCATTTAAGGAATGTTTTGTAATTTCTTTTACGTATTTTAAGTTTAGTATTTCGTAATAGAGTACGTAAGTAAGGTCATAGCTTTGAGGCGACACGTGTCTGTCCTTTATTTTAGTGTCTTAGGAGGTGGTACAATAGTTGTTGGTTTCTCATTGGAAGGGAATTTAGTCACAGCTATAGCAATCGTAGTATATATCATTGGCCCATCAGTAGAGGCGGACCTACACTAGGGGTTGAGGGGTAAAGTGACCCCGTTAGCCTCGGAAAAAATCCCGTATATATATATATATATATTATAAATAGATATATGTATAGAGAGAACCCCTCATATATTTTTCTTGGCCCCCTCAATACATGAAAGCCGTGTTGGAGGAATGGTAATAGCCTAAAGTGCAACTTTGAAACCGCGAAATTTTGAACTCGTAAACTTTATAATATTTAAACCTGTAAACTTCCAAACACATAAACTTCCGAACTCATAACTTTGGAACTTGTAAAATTTCAAACCTTTAAACCAAAAGATGAAAAATACTAAAACTTAAAATATAAAAAAAAATATTTTTTTCCCGGGGAGGGGGGGGGGGGGTGTGTCACGACCCCAAATTCTAACATGTCGTGATGGCGCCTATCGTGGAACTAGGCTAGCCAACACTCAAAATCTCAATTTATTTTCATCAATTCATAATACGCATATAAATTTCAAAATCTTTAAACAAAACAATTAAGCTAACAGTCTACAATCGTCCCCAAGACCCAGAGTCAACATGTCATGAGCATCTAAGAGTACTACTAAGAATACTACTATCATAATACATAATCTCGGAATGAAGAACTAAGTACAAAATAGGAAAGGGAAATAGAGATGTTGTGGACGCTGGACAGCTACCTCGATATCCCAAACGCAGGCGCCGTAAAGACTCAGATGGCTACCGCTCAATACTAGTACCTGGACCTGTACACAGAGGTACATGGAGTAATGATGATTACTCACTCAGTAGTAATGAAAATAAATCACAGTCTGAAGTATATGAAACACACAGCACAAAACACCAATCCACAAAACAGTAAATGTGATGACCCAACAGGTCATCCTGTATAAATTTAGCTAAATATATGTTTCGAGGCCCCGAAAGCCTCGGTTAATCTCACCTCGATATGCGTGCGCAGCCCGGACGTTGTTCTGGGAAGCCTTTATGTGAAAACTTGATGAAAGTGGAGTTATATAATAATTAATGAAATAAAGTTGACTTTGGTCAACATTTTGGTAAACGAACCCGGACCCGTGATTTGACGATCCTGGAGGGTCCGTAGGAAAATATGGGACTCGGGCGTATGCCCGGAATCGAATTCTGAGGTCCCAAGCCCGAGAAATAAATTTTTAAAGAAAATGATTTTCTGAAAATAATAAAGGTTTTTGAAAATGATAATTGATGTGAAAACCGTGTTACCGGACCCGTATTATGGTTCCAGAGCCCGGAACAGGTTTAATATATGTTATGTGACTTATCTGTGAAATTTGGTGTAAAACGCACTTGAAATGACATGTTTCGGATCAAAATTGGAAAAATTAAGCTTTATGAAGTTTTAAGAAAAATTCTAAGAGTTTTGGGGTTTAACTCGATGATTTTGATGATATTCTGGTGATTTAAATGCTTGAATAAGTCCGTACGATGATTTGGGAGTCGTGTGTGTCTTTGGTTTTGAGACCCAAGGGCTCGGGTGAGTTTCGGGCAGTTAACGGAGTGTTAAAGAGTCAAAAATCTGGTATTTTCTTCAGGTTTCTGGTGTCTGGTGATTTAGCCTATGCGATCGCATCGGAGGGGCTGCGATCGCATAGTGTTGTGTGGGGGAGGGGGTCTGAAGCCTTGTGCGATCGCAAGGGTGGGTCCGCGATCGCAGTGTAGAAAATTCGGGTGTTCTGCGATCGCATCTGTTCTCCGCGATGGCGTAGGGTACCAGGGTGACTGGGTAGGGGCTAGGTAGTTCTTCTCTGCGGTCGCACCATTGCCTCCGCGATCGTAGAGGCCTGTGGGGTTGACCTTCTGCGATCGCAGCCCTTCTTCCGCGATCGTAGAGAACAAAATCGCCCAGTTAATTCCTTAAGTAAAACACAGAATGTTAATTCGGGATTTCCACTTCTTCATCAATTCCTTCTTCTCCAAGACTCCAGTGACGACCCCCAAGCTAGATTCCCTCCTAACCACTTGGGTAAGTGATCTTAGCTTCTAATTCTTCCATTTTCCTCCATCAAACACTAGGATCTAGGCCTAAAATCAATGTAGAAATTAGGGGTTTTGGGTAGAGTTAGGTTTTTGGGAATTTTGGGTAATTCAACCCCAATTTGGGGTCGGATGTCAAAACAAATTATATATTCTAACTCGTGGGGGTATGGGTGATCGGATTTTGGTCCGAGCCTCGTGTTTGGACAAAGCGGACCCGGGGTCGAATTTTAGTATTTTTGGAAGAATGCTAGGAAATGGGTAATTAGGCTATGGGATTGATTATTTGAGTCATTATTGATATTATTAAGTCGATTATGTCTAGATATCGTTGTTTCGGATTCGGATTCTAAAGAAAAGCCGGTATTAGAAGCTTAAATTGCTATTCTTGGACCCGAGGTAAGTGTCTTGTCTAACTTTGGTGAGGGAATAGGTATTGTGCCCTATGTGCTATGTGTGTTATTATGTTCAATGCATAGGTGAGGTGACGAGTACCTATGCATTGTGTGTCAAGTATGCCCATGATTCCGTTTTGCTTAATTACTTGTTATTACTCAATGATCAATTTGTTATGAAGTAGTTCTTTAGGAAGTTATGTACTCGTAAGGAATTGGTTATAGCTGAGACCCTTGCGGGGAAAATGTGTTGATTTTTGTTTGTTATTCCCTATGTCGGGTGGTTATGAATTGAAAGTTCGGTAATTGATTTCCTTGCCAAGTTGTTATTTATTGCTGATATTACTTGGGTGAGGAAGAGAGTAAAGCACGAAGGGTGATGTCGTGCCATTCATTCATATCATTCATTCAGTTAGTTACTCATCACATTGTGAGGAAGAGAGTAAAAGCACGAAGGGTGATGTCGTGCCATTCATTCATATCATTCATTCAGTTAGTTACTCATCACATTGTGAGGAAGAGAGTAAAATCACGAAGGGTGATGCCGTGCCATTCATTTCATTTATTTATTATTGCATTGTGAGGAAGAGAGTAAAAGCACGAAGGGTGATGTCGTGCCATTCATTTCATTTATTTATTATTGCAATGTGAGGAAGAGAGTAAAAGCACGAAGGGTGATGCCGTGCCATTCATTTCATTTATTTATTGCAATGTGAGGAAGAGAGTAAAAGCACGAAGGGTGATGTCGTGCCATTCATTTCATTTATTTATTATTGCAATGTGAGGAAGAGAGTAAAAGCACGAAGGGTGATGTCGTGCCATTCATTTCATTTGTTATTGCATTTGTTTTCATATATATACCTGTTGCATCGTGAGGATGAGAGTAAAAGCACGAAGGGTGATGCCGTGCCATTCTTTTATCTGTTTATTTATTGTATTCAGTATTTATTTTGCTTCATACTTGTTGCCCCCTTACTTGTTCCCGTATCACCCGCTTATTTGTTAAATATCTATTACTTCCCTGCTATATTTTTGGTAGAACTGTACAGGAAGGTTATCGTTGTCATGTCTAGCCTCGCCACTACTTCGAACGGGGTTAGGCTCGGCACTTGCTCAATACATGGGGTCGGTTGTACTGATGCTACACCTGCACTTCTTTATGTTGTGCAGATCCCGCAGCCGAACCCGGTGGACACTGATAGAGGGAGTATCCTTCAGTCCACTTCGGAGATTTCAAGGTAGACCCGCAGACGTTCGTGGGCCTTGGCGTCTCCTCTACCCTTATCTTTCTATTCTGTCTTGTTTTGTTCTGAGACAGTTATGTATTATTCCTTCAGACCTTGTATTTAGTAATCTCATAGACAGTTCGTGAGTTAGTGACTCCAGGTTCTGGGATATTGCTAATGGAATGTAATATTGGTATTTTTATTTTAGTTAAGAAGTATCTACTTTCGTACTTAAAAAGAATATAAACTGTTCTAGTTATTTCTGTTACTTCAACGTTAAAATGTTAATGTAATTGTGTACGTTGGCTTGTCTAGCGGGTTCAACGTTAGACGCAGTCACGGCCTGAAGGTGGGATTTCGGGTCATGACAGTAAAACATCAAGTCTCCATAAGGTATACATCAAATACATAAGTTCGAAAACCAATTTCCATAAAATCCTTTAAAACAAGTATATTTTTCTAAACATTTCTCAGTAAAACTCTCAGTAATATCAGTTTGAAAAATGAAGTGAGTCATAGTCAAAGCTCAGAAAAATATCATCATAAAACTGCCCCTCGGGCCATAATCATCACTCGTAACAATTTCCCTCAGCACCTCACCATCACTCAGTATCAGCCCCGCGGGCAACCTCACTGTCACTCATGCCTCCCAATCACTTGTCACTCGGCACTCGGCACTTGCACTCAGTAGGTACCTGCGCTCACTGGGGGTGTGTACAGACTCCGGAGGGGCTCCTACAACCCAAGTGCTATAACAAGCCAAATCATGGCATCGATCACTCTTAGGAACTCGGCCTCTCTCATATCATAACATCCTCACAATATTGGCCCTCGGCCTCACTCAGTCAGACACTCTCCACATGCCACTCGGGCCATAAATAAATGGGTTTCTCGACCCAAAAATAGTATTTCATTTCAAGAAATAGTAATATCATCAAATAGGAGTGTCAACAATTTCACAAGAAAGACTGAGTGTAAAATCATAATATAATAAGTGAGGAATATCAGTAAAATATCCCCCAAGGGGTTAAAACAGATCGGCACTAGGCCCCAAACATGGCTTACAACCCAAATATATCAACTAATAGTAATACTATAGAACATAGGCTTTAAAAGCTGTTTCGCAACTCAATAGTTGCCTAAAAAGGAACATATTTCCAAATTTCCAGTTCGTGCACGCCCCACACTCGCCATCCAGCGTGTGCGTCACTCCAAATCCGTGAAAGGATGTAAAGTCCGGGGTTTCATACCCTCAAGACAGGATTTAAAGATATTACTTACCTCAAACTAACCCGCAAAGCTATTCCGCAACATGTTGGCCTCTCGAATCAACTTCCGAGTGCTCCAAATATCGAACAAGCCAATAACAATAGCGAGCAAGCCAAGCGATGCTCCAAAAATGCCATCACGCGCGTAGTGACCTCCGAACGGCTCAAAACACTGTCCAAATTTTCTATTTGTACAACGTGTTCCAGTGGCAACAGAGATGAGTGTTTCATCAAATTGCAACATAGAGAGCAAATGAAGTTTCCCAATTTCCAAAGGCATGCTTCCTTCAAAGTTATAGTTGTGACTCAACAAGCTTCTTAACGATTGCAGGTCTCCTATTTTTGCTGGAATTCTCCCACCCATATTATTATCCCTCAAGTCAAGCACTTCAGTCGTCCAAATTCTTTTGGATTAACACAAAAACAAATGGTTTGATCTTTGCTAGTTTCTTTGGTGGAAAGAATGATCCTAAAATGCTATTGAAAAACTCCAGCATTTTGAATCTGTGGAATGACCAAGGATTGGGGCATTTGATAGACATTGAGTTCTATCAAATATTGGTACAACGTAAGAATAAGATATACACTTGGTACATCTACTCAATCTTTGATAGACATTGAATTCTATCAAATAGTCCTACTGATTATATTGCTACAAAGTATGAAGAAGATATAAACTTATCTACTTAATCTTTCATACAACTACGCTTTCCTACTGGAAGAGTCCAACTCAAACAACATTACAGTAACTAATAACGTTAACTAGGTTTTAACAAGCCACACAAATTGAGTCTAACTTTTGTCATTTCGAGCCAAATTCAACTACGGACCTCCAAATCACAATCCGGACGCGCTCCTAAGTCTAAAATCACCCAACGGAACCATCAAAATTCCAATCCGAAGTCAAATACTAAAAAGTCAAACTCGGTCAACTCTTTCAAATTTAAATCTCCCTAGTTGAGAATCATTCTTCCAAATCAGTTTCGAATAACTTGAAAACCAAAACCGACGATTCACATAAGTCAAAATACATCATACAGAGATACTCACGCCCGTAAACTACCGAGCAAAGTGCAAATACTCAAAGACCAGTCGGGTCGTTACATTCTCCCCCACTTAAGCATACGTTCGTCCTCGAACGTGCCTAGAGCTGTTCCAACCACCACAAAAATTGTCGTGTAACGTACCATGCACACATTCTGAGGTGATCCCACGTCTCCCTACCCCATATAGGTCTAATAGCACAACACAGTTGAAATTTCAAAATCCAATCTTGATCCATAAACCTTAGAACCAAGTTTCCACTTCTGAAATAATTTACAAGATCAAATTTCCACGACTATAAGCTGAAATAGTCCGATCACGCTGTATTAAGCCATATCCGTAACACAAAATGAAATCACATAATATACCGCATGACTCAACCACCCATAACGATAACTCCTAATCACAATCTCTGCTCATAACAACCCAATACCGGTAAATAACCTCTTATCAAACAAAACCTCGCTTAAACACCTTCATATGGTTCCGATGATGAAAGAAACACGTAGAAACCAGAAACCATTCGTCCGATCAGCATCAATACCATCCAGAGCCATAACTTGTGCAACTCGTGCACTCAATAACAACATCCCAAGAGCTCAATTCATAAAATAGAAAAGACTCACACGAGAGGACTATCCTGCCATTACTCTTGCCATTACCACATCATGCTAAAATCCTGATACATATCGTGAAATTATATCACACAAATTCAACACCAAGGATCATACCTCTACCTAACTCATCTACAAAGCGTGATCACATCCAACCGCTGGACCACATGACATACTCCAAGCCACCTTGCTCAAAATCAATAACCATGCGAAATTCGACGTCAATTACTCAAAGTGCATTGCCATAACCACGGGGAAATCAGACGATACCATGCCACCCGAACCAGAAAGAACATAACTAACACGTCTCAATTCTGCAACACCGAATTACTTCCCTTACTCAAATCTCGCTATAAAGCCCCGATAGAACCGCACCCTATGCACATATTACCAACGATCACAATCCCTCAAAACACCGAAAGGAAACTTATAGATTACTTCAAAACACGAATAAGCTCAATGACAATCAAATGGTACATCCCTCAACAATAGCAATTCGGAGTCAACAATTCCGACTCGGTGTAGACCACACACCCATACTGGCCTACCAATAACTCTAAGTCAAATCTGGTCACCTACAATAGATGGATTACTCTCTTAACGTTCATAATTACTGAATCATGACATATACTAACACCTGACTAGCTTTGCTCGCATCCTTGTACTTCACAATTACAAAAATAATTTGTTCATGAAAACTCCCAGTCTCTAAATCCATGAGGCGCATCAATTACCATATCTGATCCCAATTCCACCACTCAAATATATAGCACGCCCCTAATATTTTATCATTCCACGAGGGATACCCCCATAATCCCTCTGTGTCACCAAGAAACCTTGAATATCAGTAGTCGACCCAACAAGGGAGCGTCGTAACACCAATGAAACACCCTTATTCAAACACATTGCATTAAACACATTGTCCTTAATGAATGTATACTCTCATCCGGCCACCCAATAATGGTATCCTTTACCTAATCATCTGAAACTGCCAGTTCTGACCTTCCTTCCAGAACTGAACAGTGACCTCACATATGTCACTCTCCATTATACACAAAATACCGCATACGCCATGCAATCCTATGATAAATATGAGAACTACATGCTCCCTTTTCCTAGCCACAAACAACTACGTACCCAACTAGCCCAGAACTTTCCATTTGATCCCATCTAGAAGAAAAATCACTATACATCACATGGCCCTCAGGCCAGTAGAAATATACATCTCTAACCGTGGTAGAAACCATCAAGAACCCTCCGAATCACATTTGTACAACACCAACCGTCAGGACTGAGTCCTTCTAACTCATCCAAGCTACGCATGCTCCAAACTCCAAGAGAATTGCTAAGAAACACCTGTAACAACTCATTACTCTATAAACATCCAAAGAAATAACCGTATCCCTTATCATGCCGATCTGACCTACTACCAAGTTGTCCTATTTATCCAAGTTCCTTCTGACTTACCTTCAAATTGATACTTCTTCTTTCCATAATACCGCAATTCTCAATCCCGACTCACCGCACGAAACTCGAGCATAAAAATATACCGTCTAAGTCTCATAAGTCGCTGAATACTCCCTCAATTATCCCCAAATGCACCACATTAGAAATACTTACCCTGAAGATACTTCCTGCGAATCTAAAGTCATTACCTTCACTTTCCTGATACTGATGGATAGAATCCATGATTATGCAAATACACCACAAGCCTTGACACCTTCCCCGTAAATATAAGTTCTATCCCTTCTCACACCTTGAAGATCCTTGATCGCTACATATAACCTTGAATCCATCTCAACCATTCTCGAACGTCATTTACTCTACGCAATTTCAATTACACTAACCAAGTAAACAAAATGACCTGACCCCACTTGCAATCCACATACTAGGAAAGTAATCCACACATTTGAAGCAACAAGCACACTCATACATTGCACACTCTACACTTACCAGTACAACTCCATCATACAATGAATTCCACTATCCGTAAAGTACATTACAACTTGTATCGAAGAAATTTCCATCACTCAAGTCATTCCCGGACTCCACCTCTGTAGGTCATAATTGATTCACCAACATACCTCGAACTGAAACCAATACAACACATAATCGTGTAATCAACTTATCATTAGAGGACTCCTCCACTTGGCTCAAATCTAAAGATCAAGACAAACAATAACTCACGATGCCCACACACTATCACTGCCACCATACTGTGGTGAGGTTCAACTAAATCCTCCATAAGCTTATATGACCCAAACCATCTAATACTCAAATCAAAAACAAATCTCGCATCCACCATTGAAATGGTCATGCCAACTTCCACAAGCGATCTAAACTCAAATTACAACATACATCATTACTGGTAGAGATAACTTACTACAAATCAACATAAGGGTCACACACCTCAGGACAACCCGCAGGAGATACCTTGCCTGCTTAACCTCAAAATGATATCTCCCTATACACTTCCGAAAATCATAGCTATCACGCAATCACTAGACCTTCCTACATTAGAACACAACCACTTCCTTCCCTCGAGACATCCCATTAAGCGGTATAAGAACCTGAAGCTGATGGAAATACTAACACTGGAGATGTGGTCAAGGAAATCTTAAGCTTCGGGAAGCTCTACTCACACTCGTTCGACCACCTGAATACGCTCACTGGACACCACGTTCCCTAAGAATGCTACTGAACTGAGCCAAAAATTCACACTTGGAGAACTTCGCACAAAGCTTCTCCTCCCAATGACCTTGTAATACCAATATCAATGTTGAGTATGCTACCCCTGGCTACGAGAGTACGACAGGATGCCATTGATAAATACAATAAAAAAAGAGTTACAACACGACTGAATATATCGTCAATCAAATACTTGAACGATGCTGGGGTGTTGGTCGGCCCAAAAGACATCACCAGGAGCTCAGAACACAACAGGAAAATCCACTCCACTCCACAACTACGCTACACGAGAGGTCCTTCAATACACTCACAGCTCGAAGCCATAATCTAACTCAATACAGAAGTCAATTACTCGATGGTTCTTGCTACATCTCCCACTAATCCATTCTGGTTACAATCAAATAGTCTGAATACATCTAACTTATCAGATCATACTCACCATGTAGTCATCTAGTCACAAAGTCCCCTCAATAAGGGCATCAACGGACATATATGTCCCTCAACACATGTGCTCACACAAACGAAATCTCAGCACTCAAGCCACAGAAAAAACTTGGCCTCAAGTCCTTCCGACTGGCCCATTATCAACATGCTAAAAATCACATCTCACCCATGGAAGTCACAAGACGATGACGAACAACGGATACCAAGCGCTCGCGTGCGCATTCGAATACATGAAAGGAATTCAAAGAGTTACGCTTTTGGCTGAATAAATGGATTCGCACGATAAGAATTCAAGAATGTGGAATGTATACTAAGGGTTCTGCAGCCTCTCGAAGATAAGTACATACATCTCCGTACCGATCCGCAAGACTCTACTGAACCTGCTCATGACCATTGAGTCCTATATAACCTAGGGCTCTAATACGAACTTGTCACGACCCCAAATCTTAACAGGTCGTAATGGCTCCTGTCGTGGAACTAGGCTAGCCAACACTTAAAAAATTTCACATTTTTCTTTTCAAATATATCAATTTATTTTCAACAATTCATAATACACATATAAATTTTCAAAGCTTTAAACAAAACAATTAAGCTAACAGTCTACAGTCGTTCCCAAGACCCGGAGTCAACATGTCATGAGCATCTAAGAGTACTACTAAGAATACTACTGTCGTAATACATAATCTCGGAATGAAGAACTAAGTACAAAATAGGAAAGGTAAATAAAGATGTTGTGGACGCTGGACAGCTACCTCGATATCCTAGACGCAGGCGTCGTACAGACTCAGATGGCTACCGCTCAATACCAGTACCTGGACCTGTACACATAGGTACATGGAGTAATGATGAGTACTCCAACTCAGTAGTAATGAAAATAAATCACAGTTTGAAGTATATGAAACACACAACACAAAACACCAATCCACAAAACAGTAAAACATCAAGTCTCCATAAGGTATACATCAAATACATAAGTTCGAAAACCAATTTCCATAAAATCCTTTGAAACAAGTATAGTTTTCCAAACATTTCTCAGTAAAACTCTCAGTAATATCAGTTTGAAAAATGAAGTGAATCATAGTCAAAGCTCAGAAAAATAACATCATAAAACTGCCCCTCAGGCCATAATCATCACTCGTAACAATTTCCCTCAGCACCTCACCATCACTCGGTATCAGCCCCGCGGGCAACCTCACTGTCACTCATGCCTCCCAATCACTCGTTACTCGGCACTCGCACTCAGTAGGTACCTACACTCACTGAGGGTTTCGGAGGGGCTCCTATAGCCTAAGCGCTATAACAAGCCAAATCATGACATCGACCATTCTCAGGCACTCGACCTCTCTCATATCATAACATCCTGACAATATTGGCCCACGGCCTCACTCAGTCAGACACTCTCCACATGACACTCGGGCCATAAATAAACGGGTTTCTCGACCCAAAAATAGTGTTTTATTTTAAGAAATAGTAATATCATCAAATAGGAGTGTCAACAATTTCACAAGAAAGACTGAGTGTAAAATCGTAATATAATAAGTGAGGAATATCAGTAAAATAGCCCCCAAGGGGTTAAAACAGATCGGGACTAGGCCCTAAACATGGCTTACAACCCAAATATATCAACTCATAGTAATACTATAGAACATAGCCTTTAAAAGCAGTTTCGAAACTCAATAGTTGCCTAAAAAGGAACATATTTCCAAATTTCCAGTTCGTGCACGCCCCAAACTCGTCATCCAGTGTGTGTCACTCCAAATCCGTGAAAGGATGTAAAGTCCGGTGTTTCATACCCTCAGGACAGGATTTAAAGACATTACTTACCTCAAACTAGCCCGCAAAGCTATTCTGCAACATGTTTACCTCTCGAATCAACTTCCGAGTGCTCCAAATCTCGAACAAGCAAATAACAATACCGATAAAGACAAGCGATGCTCCAAAAATGCCATTTTGATAGATATCGAGTTCTATCAAATATTGGTACAACGTAAGAATAAGATATACACTTGGTACGTCTACTCAATCTTTGATAGACATTGAATTCTATCAAATAGTCCTACAGATTATATTGCTACAAAGTATGAAGAAGATATACACTTATCTACTTAATCTTTCATAGAACTACGCTTTCCTACTGGAAAAGTCCAACTCAAACAACATTACAGTAGCTAGTAACTAATAACGTTAACTAGCTTTTAACAAGCCACATAAATTGAGTCTAACTTTTGTCATTTTGAGCCAAATTCAACTACGGACCTCCAAATCACAATCCGAACGCGCTCCTAAGTCTAAAATTACCCAACGGAACCATCAAAATCCAATCCGAAGTCAAATACTAAAAAGTTCAAATTTATAGCTTCCTAGTTGAGAATCATTCTTCCAAATTAGTTCCGAATAACCTGAAAACCAAAACCGACGATTCACATAAGTCAAAATACATCATTCAGAGATACTCACGCCCGTAAACTATAGAGCAATGTGCAAATGCTCAAAGACCAGTTGGGTTGTTA
>ML265951.1:18182-67671 GCA_005239495.1 Nicotiana undulata | reverse complement strand
GGGGCGGGTGTGCAAAAAACAAAAATTTGAAATTACAAAAAAAAAGTAAAAAATAACATTTTTTGTGTGGGGTGGGGTGGGCGTGGGGCAGAAAAAATGAAAAAGCTAAAATTTGAAATTACAAAAAAAGTAAAAAATAATTAATGTTTTTGCGGGGAGGGGGGGAGGGAGGGGGCTAGTTTAGAGTGAGTGGTGACGGAGAAAAACTAAAATTGGAAAAAAAGCCTTTTAGGAAAGAGGGGTGAGGTTGGGTAGGTGTGGGGTGGGGTTAGGTGGGTGAGTGTGGGGGTGTGAGGTGGTTGGTGAGGGTGAGAAGGAGTTTTAGAAAATGGTTTCCCTTCTCTTGATGAGGAAACATTTTCCAATTGGAGGAAAATTAGTTCATAAGGAAAATATTTTTCAAAATATTTAAGTCAACCAAACATGAAAAAATTGGAAAATATTTTCCTTCATACCAAACACACCCTCAATTTCAAAAGTAGAAGCCATTTGCCATATATTCTGACATGTCATGTTTACTTTCCGAGGGGTACACATTTTCTTCTTGAGTATTGTATATGGTGAAAACCGATCTAAGAAGATAGGCGGTGGCGGATCCAGAAATTTTAAATCATGGGTGCTTAATTATTTTTTTCTGCAAATTACTATTGAGACCGGGTGCTCAAATAGTATATTTGTGTGAATTACTAATTATTTTATATAAATAAGAGTGTGACTCCTAAAGTAATGGGTGCTTAAGCACCCAAAACCTACAACATGCATCCGTCACCGAAGATAGGTGAATTAGGAAGCAACACGTGTCAATCAACAGTGATTCAACCATGTTCATACGGATACAAACTTGTAGCCAGATAAGAAGCAATTTAAGATATGACCGTTACAGAAGACCCAAGATTTCTCCAGTTTTTATTAGTCTTTATTACCATTTATTATTCTTTATCACTTTTTTGTTACCTTTTATTGTAGCCTTTATATCGTTGATTAATGTGGTATAATTTGTAGAACATACACCCCATATCTCTAGTATAAATAGATGCTTTCATTTTATTGGAAGAGATCAAGAAATACTGATGGAAAAGGACTAATATTCTTTCTCTTGTTCTCTTAAGCTTTATACAAGTGTTGTCAGGATTTTCTAATTATTCTTGATCCCGGCGGAAACATTCTGAAAGCCCAGGCTTGTTTCTTCTTCAATTATCTTTATTTACTTTGTCTGCACTTTATTATTTTACTTTAATGGGTCAATTTAATCCACGTGTCTATAAATCATATTACAAATTTAACTGTACCCTTTTACGGGTAAACAGTTTGGCGCCCACTATGAAGCATAAATAATTGTGGTGTTATTTTGATCTATTCATCTTATACTAACGTGCTTTAAAGTTTTTTTTCTGTTGTAAACATAAAATAGTTATGACATCCAATGATGTCAATAACTCGCTCAATGTTAGAACAGACAACATTGACGAGCCCAGGGACAATCTCCATGATAGAAATCAATAGGATGGTTAAACCAGTGAAACCCGTCTCGATGGGAATAAGTCAAATCCTAACCAGGTAGATATAAATACTCGGTGGTTAAGAAGTCATACCCCTGATGATATCGATGATGCATCTGTTGCCGAAACTGTTAAAATTTTGAGAGCACAACAAAGGGAGATCATGAATCATACATCAAGACAGGACCAGATAATAATTGAGCTCCAACAAGCAATATAGGGTGCTTCAAATAATTCAAATGGTGGAATTCGTGACGTGCCAATAAGTCAAACGGCCCCGGGAACCGAAGACATTTCTTCAAGAAGACAGTTCATGTCAAACTACAATAAAGTGGGTAGAGTAGTCAATGGGTTTGGAAATGAGAACAATGTAGATGGTCTTTTCTAAGCCGAACTCATGAGATGTATGAGGGAAATAAATTCTCGAATGGACCAAAATGCTAATGAATTTCATGCTCGAATGGATCAGGTCGCGAAACCACCTCCGGTCCTAAAGGGTCCGAACTCGAATAAGTATACACAGTTTCTATTCAAACCCAGTGCGGCTCCGGAGTTGGTTCTAAAGAGATTCAAGATGTCGTATATTCCAAAATATGATAGAACATCAGATCCACAAGAACACATTACAGTTTATACTATAGTTGTGAAGGAAAACGATTTGGCTTTACATGAGATTGAATCAATCTTGTTAAAGAAATTTGGAGAAACTCTAATAAAAGAGAATTTAACATCTTATTCTCTTTTACTTGAGAGATCAATTGATTCTTTTGAAATGCTTGCCGATTCTTTCATTAAATCTCATGATGGAGCAAGAAAAGTTTAAGCTAGAGATATTTTCAAAATCATTCTAGGAGAATCAGAGTTGTTGCGAGAGTTCGTGATAAGGTTTCAAAAGGAACACATGTTATTGTCGGTAGCGCCAAATGAATGGGAAGCTGAAGCATTTACCAAGGGTCTCAATCCCTTAAGCTCCAACGCCTCAAGGAATTTAAAGGAAAGTTTATTGGAATTTCAAGCAACAACTTGTGCAGATGTTCATAACAGGTACGAGTCAAAAATTCCCGTAAAATATGATCATTTAATTACATCGACATCTTCTACAACCCGGAATTAAGACCAATTGAACTTTAATCGGAGGCATTCCAGACACCAGTTTGAACCATACCCGTCAGGATCACGAACTGACATGAGGCAGGGGCGTACCCGAAGCGAGTCGCCAAAAAATAACTTCGATGAAATACTATAATGTCTACGAATGCTCGGGAATGTTGCATTAAAGCAACAAAAATCGCAACAATACGTACCGGAAGCATCTGAAGATGGCTCCGGAACAATCCGTGCAGGATACTAGAGATAGCCCGAACTGGCTCCGGAATAAAGAAAGGACTAGGGACTGCCAGTTAGAGGACTGAGGAATGAAAAAATATAGAAGGATTCATAATAAAATATCGGCTAAACCCAATAGATGTCAGTCCGGTCACAAAACTCTTGCAGTAAACTTTTGTTCATTCTCTGTAAACTGTCGTATGTACATAGTTGTAAACACTTGTGTACAGTCAAGGAATGGAATAAGCAAAATTTGCACTTTCTAAAAACATTCTCGTATATGTTTGAATGAATAAAATCATTCTTAATATTTGTTCATACTTAGAAGCAACAAAGGGATTACAAATCCGGAAAATTGTGTCAGGGTGAACAAAAGACGTCCTCTTCATAAACACCATAAACGTAAGGGTTGTATCTTATAAAGCCACATGTTAAAAGTTGGATGCCTTGTTTTCCGATTACAAAATTAACCGGATGCATTAAATTTTTGGACTTTAACAAAATCATGAATTCCTGGTCATTAACATCCCCGGTCTCTAAGAGTGTGCGGTTATAAGAGTTTTCGGGTTCAACTAAAAAAAGGAGTCAAAACTCAAAGAAAAGTTTTATAGTGTAACTAAAAACTCAAGAATCAAAATTCAAAGATTAAAAGTTCTAGGTGAACACTAAAAATCCGAGATTAAGTTTTCTGTAATGGTGGTACTTCTTCGGCGCCACCCGATCATCGTCGAAAGAATAATAAGTGCTAGAGTTGTCATCTGAATCACGGAGTTCTGCACTCTTTTTTCCTTCGCCTTGTTTTTGTTCCGATTGGGTTTGCCCACATGGTTTTTAATGAGGCAATAATAAGGGTGGAAAAACTTCAACTTCCTGGTCACTCATAGTGAGTAACCGGAATTTGAGGGGACTATCTATATATGGTAAAAACCGCTCTCAGAAGATGAGTGAATTAGGAAGCAACACGTGTTAATCAACAGTGATTCAACCATGTATACACCGAATACAAACATGTGGACGGATAAGAAGCAATTTAAGATATGATAGTTAAAGAAACGTTACATAAGACCCCAAGATTCCTCCAGCTTTTATTAGTCTTTATTAGGCTTTATTACCCTTTTATTATTCTTTATCCCCTTTTATTACCTTTTATTGTAGCATTAATATCGGTGATATGGGTCATATTTGGTAGACCATACACCCATGGCTCTAGTATACATAGAGGCTTTCATTCTATTAGAAGAGATCAAGAAATACTGATAACAGAAGACTGGTATTCGTTCTCTTGTTCTATTAAGCTTTATACAGTGTTGTCTGTTACTCAATCTGTGTTGCTATAAAATAAATAAAACAATAAACTTTCTGAAAAAACAAAAACAGAAAGTTAGTAGAACTAGAACGTCAAAATATATTCTGAAAACAATATAGGAATAAACCGAGCCCACTGAATACCCAGTGTGTCCTTAAGGAAATTATTCCCCTCAAGTACCCGAGGTTTTGGAATATATCCTCCCAGGATAGAACAATTTAACTCACCGGAGTGTTGGTACCAAAAACGTCGATGAACAACGAACCACTCGAAGGCTGTAAAACACATTGGATTTTTATGTGCAGAATAAGAAGAAGAAGATTAGAAAATTTCGTAAATCAATATTCTGGGATTTGAAGTGATTATAGCCAATTTGGAACTGTTTCTGAAAAGGTTTGCAACCTTTCAGAACAGCCACAACTGTTGAAACAGGTGGGGAAACATTGCGGGAAAAACAAAATGGATTTAAAATAATCCGGGAAAGAAAACGGACCTGACAGGACCGGGTCGCGGGTCATGGGTTATTCCGGATTGAATTTTCGTTAATTATTTTAATTAAATAAATATTTGAAAAGAATTTTATCCAAAAAAGTTAATCAATCAATCGATCTTTGACCAAATCCAAATCCGAAGCCGAAGCCGAAGCCGAGCCGAGCGAGCGACGACGGCGCGAGGCTTGCCTTCTTCTTAAATCTTTAAAAGCTAAAATATGAGATGCTCTATATATACACATAGATTTTCTTTCCTTCTATCAATGAGGGATAAATTGCATTAGTAAAGTGAACTAATTTAAAATTTCACTTCCCTCCATTTCTTTTCCCACCATTTTCTATTCACACCTATTTTGTTATTAATAACAAAAACCCAACAATCCCCCACATGAATGGGAATGGCTATAAAATAAAGGAATGCACGAACGCGTGTGTGTTTTACATGCAAGAATTAATTGCATCTGGATAAGTATGTTTCCCTTTGAACTTTTCATAGTGAAATTATATTGGATATACTCGGTCAATCGGTAGATTTGATATCTTTGAACCGTCGAGATTTGTTGTATACCTAGACAACATAAGTCACACAATCAATCCTTAACCATCTATGGTTCTCACGGTTGTGTTCGTTTCAGCCATGAACACCGCATGGTTTCATGAATGCTTAGAGAATGGGCCTTTACTTTCATTCCCCTTGAAGCGGCTTACATTTCACACACACATAGGTGATTCCTAAACGTGTAATCCTAAAGTCACACTATCTGGTCATATCCTGCCAGACTTAGCAAATCATTAATTAGCTTTAAACTTTCAAAAAGCCTTAATGCTTTACCTCGATTTTGAACATTGTCTTCATCACGAGAATGGGTTGAGTTATTTGACAATGTTGAACCGTCATTCATAACTTTGTTTGATCTCTTTGAACCTAGATCTTGGGATCTCCAGTCTGCTAGGTAGAGTTACCACCATGATGACTTGTCCTAGGCCTTAACCCCATTCCCTTTGATGATCTTTCAATTGCCTCTCTAGATAGGCCTTTTGTAAGTGGATCCGACACGTTATCTCTTGACTTTATGTAATCAATCGTGATAACACCACTAGAGAGTATTTGTCTAACGGTATTGTGTCTCCGTCGTATATGATGAGATTTTCCGTTATACATAACGCTCCCTGCCCTGCCTATTGCCGCTTGACTATCACAATGTATACAAATAGGTGCCAAAGGTTTGGGCCAAAATGGAATATCTTCCAAGAAATTCTGGAGCCATTCAGCATCGGTCTTATCTAAAGCTATGAATTCATATTCCATTGTAGAACGGGCGATGCATGTTTGTTTGGATGCTTTCCAAGGCACTGCTCTACCCCCATCTGTGGAAACATATCCACTCATGGATTTAACTTTAGATTATCCTGTTGACCCAAGTCACTGCATGGTTTTAAAGATTGACAAATGTCTACCAAGTTGAACCAGGTCCATCAGGCTATCATAGTGAAACGGACTCATTGACACGCGAAGAGTCCATGTGTAGGAGATAACAAGTTATGTGAATTATCTAGGAACTAAGCGGTTGTCTCCTAAAGCGAAAAGGTTGCAAATTGATAAGAGGTTAGAGTTTGAATTCGGCAAGGATAGTAACAAAGGAAGGAAGTTGAGTTTAATACAAACTCTTCCATCAAGGAAGAGTTGCATTAGAATTGAACAACATATCTCAACGACTGAATCTATAAAGTGTTGAAGCATTCCTGCTGAAGATGTATCGCACAAAGGCAGAAGTGAAACAAGAATTGAAAGCAAAATTCCCAGAGATATTTTGCAAGCAGAATCCTTGTGCGACATAAAGGCTATTGACCAGCTAGAAGAACTAGTTCCATCTGTTTTTTTATTGAGTCTAGTTGGTTGTAGTAGGTGATTTAATATTGTATCTTTTCAGCTTTCTTAGAAGCAATTGTAATAGGTACACACTGTTCAAGTTAGAGTTAACTTGAAGCTTGTCGCAATTAGCTAGAGGCTAGGTTGCTACAAAGGGATTAGAGTTAGTCCTAGGTTTACAAAAGAGTTTATTTTGTAAATGATGTTTGGCTCAGAGTTGTAGTGAAGAGTTTGGGAAAATCCAACTGAGGAGTAGGTCGTGGTTTTTTCACCTTTTGAGCCAGGTGTTTTCCACGTAAAATCTCTGTGTTTTTACTTTACTGCATTTATTATTCCGCACCAGTAGAAGTTGGAACACCAAGAAGAACTAGGTTCTTCTAGTAAGACAGTACTCGAAAAATTGGACACCACACAAATCACCCCCCTCTTGTGTGGTATTGAAGTATAAAACATCATATCCGGTGATCAAATTTTCATCACTATATCTCTCGATCACGGAGGGATATTTGTTATAATGCAACACATAATTTTGGGTATGTTTCAGATACCCCAAAACTCGTTTCATTTCCATCTAATATATATGATTGGTATTACTTGTAAACCGACTCAGTTTGCTAATAGCACATGCTATATCCGATCTCTTACAATTCATGATATACATCAAACTTCCCAATACAATTGCATAGTCTAGTTGTGAGTCACTTTCACCTTCATTATTTTGAAGTGCATAAATCACGTCAATTGGAGTCTTGGCAATTTTGAAATCCAAATACTTGAACTTGTCAAGCACCTTTTCAATGTAGTGAGACTGTGATAATGCTAGACCTTGTGGAGTTTTGTGAACTCTGATTCCTAAGATCACATCAGCAACTCCTAAGTCTTTCATGTCAAATTTTCTAGCCAACATGCGCTTTGTAGCATTTATATCTGCCATACTTTTGCTCATTATCAACATGTCATCAACATATAAACAAACAATGACTTCATGACCTGGAGTTTGGGTGCTTGTTTAAGTCCATAAAGCGACTTAACAGGTTTGCACACTTTATTTTCTTTACCAGGAACCACAAAACCCTCAGGTTGTTCCATGTAAATCTCTTCCTCCAATTCTCCATTTAAGAAAGTTGTTTTAACATCCATTTGATGGATTTCAAGACCATACACGGCCGCTAATGCCATTAACACTCTAATAGATGTTATCCTCGTTACTGGAGAGTAAGTGTGAAAGTAATCAAAGCCTTACTTTTGGATATAACCTTTGACAACAAGTCTTGCCTTATAGTTGTCAATAGTGCCATCAGCTTTTATTTTCCGTTTAAAGATCCATTTCGAACCTCAGGCTTATTTCCTGGAGGAAGATCAACCAATTCCCATGTATGGTTATCCAAATTTGATTGAATCTCACTATTGACTCCCTCTTTCCAAAACGCTGAATCAGAAGACGACATAGCTGCTTTAAAAGTTTGAGGTTCATTTTCAAGCAAGAATGTCACAAAATCTGGTCCAAAGGAAGTAGATGTTCTTTGACATTTGCTACGCCTTGGATCTTCTGCACTTGGAGTATTTTCATTGTTTCTTCCAGAGGTCGTTTAGGTCTTTCACTTAACGACTCGCATTTAGTTTTATTCGGATAAATGCTTTCAAAGAATTCAGCATTATCTAATTCCATTACAGTATTAACATGAATCTCAGGATTATCGGATTTATGGACCAAAAACTGACATGCTTTACTGTTTGTAGCATATCCAATGAAAATGCAAGCTACTATTTTTGGTCCGATTTTAATCCTTTTAGGTAAAGGAACTTGTACCTTTGCTAGACAACCCAGACTTTGAAATATTTCAAGTTGGGTTTTCTTCCTTTCCATTTTTCATATGGAATAGATAGCGTTTTGTTGTGGGGTACTCTGTTGAGTATTCAGTTAGCTGTAAGGATAGCTTCCTCCCACAAACTCTGCGGTAATCCGGAACTTATTAATAAAGAATTCATCATTTCCTTTAATGTCCGATTTTTCCTTTCCGCAATTCCGTTTGATTGAGGTGTGTAAGGTGTAGTAGCTTGATGGATAATTCCATATTCCGAACATATTTCTGCAAACGGAGATTCATATTCTCCACCTCTATCACTTCTAATCATTTTGATCCTTTTATTCAATTGATTCTCCACTTCATTCTTGTATTGCTTAAATGCTTCAATTGCTTCATCCTTACTATTAAGCAAATAAACATAACAATATCGAGTGCAATCGTCAATAAAAGTAATAAAATATATTTTCCCACCTCTAGAACGTCAAAATAAATTCTAAAAATAGTATAGAAATAAATCGAGCCCGTTGTATACACAGTGTGTCCTTAAAGAAATTATTCCCCTCAAGTACCCGAGGTTTTGGAATATATCCTCCCAGGATAGAACGATTTAACTCACCGGAGTGTTGGTACCAAAAACACCGATGAACAACGAACCACTCGAAGGCTGTAAAACACACTAGAATTTTTATATGCAGAATAAGAAGTATTATGGGATTTGAAGTATTTATAGCAAATTTGGCATTCTTTTGAAACAGGTGGGGAAACATTACGGGAAACAAAACAGATTTAAAATAATCGGGGAAAGAAAACGGACCGGATCGCGGGTCATGGGTTATTCCGGATTGAATTTTCGTTAATTAATTTAGTATTTGAAAAAAATTTTGTCCAAAAAGATTAATCAATCTTTGACCAAATCTGAAGCCGAAGCCGAAGCCGAGTGACGACGATGACGACGCGAGGCTTGCCTTCTTCTTAACTCTTTAAGAGCTAAAAGATGAGCTTCTATATATATACACATAGATTTTCTTTCCTTCTATCAATGAGGGACAAATTGCATTAGTAAAGTGAACTAATTCAAAATTTCACTTCCCTCCATTTCTTTTCTCACCTTTTTTCATTCACACCTCTTTTGTTATTAATAACAAAAACCCAACATTTTCAAGATCTTCTAATTATTCTTGATCCCGACAGAAAATGTTTGAAAGCTCAGGCTTGTTTCTTCTTCAATTATCTTTATTTACTCTGTCTGTTAATTGTTATCTTACTTTATCCAATCAATTTAATCCATGTGTCTATAAACCATATTACAAATTTAACTGTGCCGTTTTACAGGTAAGTAAGTATTGTACACACAGGGATAGGACTACAAAATTAGAAGAAAAATCTTATAATTAAAAGAAAAAAAAGAATATAAAAGCAAGAGGAAGCGCGGTGATTTATTATTCAAGGATGGTTAGCCACGCGGATTGCTGAATGCTGAAAGGGGGAAATATTATTTTCTTATAAGGACCTCATGTTAATTATTTTATTTTACTATTAAACTTCGAATAGCTTAACATAATTATGCCGATGACCTAATCGGAAGCGTGTTACTGAACAGAGAAGCATTTTGTCCCTTCATGCCAATACATGACTTAGTTATATTCCCACGCTTTTCATTTGACCAAAAATTTTCGCCAAATAAATATATTGTTAGTGCTCCATCTTTTATTTCTATAATCTGAGACTTCTACAAGTGATTTACACCGACATGTTGAATGTTACTAGTAGTTTTTGTAATCTGAAATACAACCGTTAGAAAACTAGTTTTAGCATTAATGCGTTGCACGTGTGTTTATCTATCAATTAAAAATATATATATTGACATGAAAATAAAAATTTAATACATATTTAATGATGAAAATAATTTTTCTCACACTAGCATAATAATTATATTCAATATCTTCTTAATATGCATATATTATGAATTTAGTTAAATTAATTGTACATTATTTTATAATTATACTATCTTATACTCCCTTCGTTACAATTTAAATGACGCAGTTTGTTTATCGAGAGTCAAATCGCGTGACGTTTGACCAACATTTTAAAATATTATCATATTGAAATGAGAAAAACTATAACTTGTAGTATTTCTCCTATAATTTTTGAATATTTAAATTTAAATTTTAAAATATTAAGTTGAACTTATTTGATTTAGCTTCAAACTTTAGTTAAATTGATATTCAATAAACGAAATGTGTCATTTAAAAAGGGAATAATATGATATACAAATATGTTAAATTGTGTTTTACCAGACATCTCTTTATGAATATATTTTGTTTTCTATTTATTTCATCTTTATTTCTTAAAGTTTACATTTTAACCAATTTAATTATTAATAATACAACTAATTTTATTTTATATTATGATTTCTTTTAATTCAAATACTTAATTATCCTTTTCAATTACTAAAAGAAATAACTTATTTTATGAGGATTCAAATTATTATATTAGTTCATACCATATATTAAGTATTTAATGATAACTACAATATTTTTATCCACAAAAAGTATTTTGTCAAATGATAAAATACCGAACTTTCGCATCTTATGTTTATCGTAGTGTTAGTAAATGACTTTTGTCACTCATTTTTCTTTCTTGTGTTCTCTTGCTATTGTTAATATTTTCGTATTATTTTTTCTAATTATGTTTTAAAATCTATATTAATATTTATATCTAAATAAATTATTAATTGAAAAATAAAATTAATAGTCAATGGACCAATCTCACATAGACTACTCATAGTATTTCTAGGTTAATTACTAATTTGGAATAAAGGACCAGCAAATGCTTCCTCTTTTTTTAATTTTTCTTTATTTTACTGTTTACATCATAATCTTTCACCTAAAATTTAGCACAATTGTACAATATGTTTTGCACTAAAAACGTCCAAGTGAAAAAATTCATACGCATAAAGATTTGGTGTTATTTAATCATACTTTAATCGTAAAATTTATATAAGGTAAAACTTTAGTGATTTTAAAGTCCTAATTATAAGGATTTATAGTTAATTCAAATGAGGAAAAATTTAATAAGTAATAAATCTGATTTAATTTCAAATTCTTAAACATTAGCTAGGAGAATATTCAAATGATCATTTTGTCCAGTGTGAACTCTATTTAAAAAGGGTAAAAAAGGCGAACAAAATTTCACTAAAGGCCTTCGTGATTTTAATATAATACAGATAAAAAAATTATATACGGTCAAAACCGTTCCTTCGTATAACTAATCGAGACTGGAACATGACAGGCCAAGGTTCAATGTCATGACCCATTTCTCCCTCTTTAAGACGTCGTGACGGCACCTAGTCGCTACGACTAGGTAAGCCTAAAAATTTGGAAATAACGGAAATAAAGCAGTAATTAACAACTAAACTTCAATAGATATAGTGTACTGATAAAATTATTGCTCGGCATGTACAAGAACACTAGCGCTCGAATATAAACAGTATTCCCAACACCCGATAGTCACGAGTCACAAGCTCTACGAAATTGTCTAACTGTTTTCTATACATAGTGTCTAAAACAAATAAAGGAAGAAAACAACATAAGGGATAGAGGGGGGACTCCGAGGATCTGCGGATGCGGACAGATGTACCTCGAAGTATCCAGTAAGCAGCAACGACTGCACTAACGGTGAGGCTGATAAAATGTACCTAGATCTGCACACGAAAAATATGTGCAGGAAAGGACGTGAGTACACCACAATGGTACCCAGTAAATGCCAAGCCTAACCTTGGTCGAGTAGTGAAGAGGTCAGGTCAGGGCCCTACCGGATTATATACATACAAATAAGACAAGGCAAAATGAAATATCACGGTAAATAAGGCTGGAATTTAACAAGGAAGGAACATAGGAAAAAAAATAGCTTAGTACACAACAAACAACGGGTGATCTCCCGAGATACCGCCTCGTAGTCCCAAACATAAATATGTAGGGGGATCTCCCGGAATATCGTTCCGTAGTCGCATAGTAAATACGCAAGGCAGGGGGATCTCCCGGAATACCGTTTCGTAGTCCCAAAGTAAATATGCAGTACAAGGGGATCTCCCGGAACACCGTTCCATAGTCCCAAAGTAAATATGCAGCCAAACAATAAAATTTAACAGTTACAACACGAAATCTTACAATTTAACCTAAATACAAGTTAAGGAAAGACAGGAAAAATCACTAAACATGTTGCACGTAGTCCATGTAAAACAATTAAGGCAAGTAGGCATGCTTTCTTAGTCTAACAAGATACTACACATGCTAATAAGTTCAAATAAGAGGAAAGACATGTTATTATTTNCCCCCCCCCCCCCCACAAGGTTAGGCAAGCCACTTACGTCGAACCAAACTCAAATCAATCCGAAATAATGCTCTTTCCACGAATATCCGACTCCGAATGGCCCAAATCTAGCCAAAACCAATTACATAACATAAATATAACTACAAGAAACTAATCTAGTGAACTGAATCAAAGTTAAAGCAAGAAATTGGAAAATCGCTCAAAAAGCCTCCTCAGGCCCACGTCTCAAAATCGGGTAAAAGTTACCAAATATGAACACCCATTCACTCACGAGTTCACTCGTACCAAAATTGCCCAAAATCCAATGCCTAAATCCCACTCAAAACTTAGAATTTTGTTTGGGGAACTTTTTCCCATTTACCTAATTCCCACTCAAATTTCTTAACTAAATGAAGAATACAACAATAGATTAATGAAATATAACCACAATCAGTTTAGGAAACGTTACCCAATAACTTCCTCTGAAAATCCTTCAAATTCTCCTAAATCCGAGCTCTCCATGTCCCAAAATGAAAAATAACACCAAACCCTCGAAATTTCCCCTTTTCTGCCCAGCGATTTCGCTTCAGCGAGGGGATAAACATATCTGCATAAACATATCTGCGGTACCACACCTGCGGAAAAATCAACGCAAGTGCGGACTTCACTTAGGTCCTCAAAGCCTGCATCTTCGATAAGGTGGCTGCACCTGAGTGTTGGCACCTGTTTGTGCGCACTTGTTGAAAATGGTCCACTTCTGCGGTCTCTCTTCGCACCTGCGTTCCATAGTCATATTTGAGGGCATCGAAGGTGTGGAATATTACCTCGCACCTGCGATCCCTGAGCTCCTCCTTACAAATTGCACCTGGGAGCTTAGGCTTGCTTCTGCGGGGCCGCACCTGTGGACTTTCTATCGCAGGTGCGGAAACACCAGAACCAACAAGATTTTAGAATTTTCCTAAGTCCAATTTTTATCCATTAAGCACCCGAAAACTCACCCGAGGCCCTGGGACCTCAACCAAACATACCAACCAATCCTAAAACACCATACGAACTTAGTCGAACCTTCACAAAATAACATCAAAACATCAATTATACACAAATTCAAGCCTAATGAACTTTGAAATTTCTAAATTCACAAACGATGTCGAAACATATCAAAACTTGTCCGAATGACCTTAAATTTTACACACCAGTCAAAAATGACACCACAACCCTACTCCAATTTCCAGAAATCCAATCTAAATCCGATATTAAAATTTCTACTACCGGCCAAAATCGTCAAAATTCAAACTTTTGCCAAGTCAAGCATAATTCTACTACGGACCTCCTAATCACATTACAAACATGATCTTAAGTCCAAAATCACCTAATAGAGCTAACATAATCATCAAAATTCAAATCCGATGTCGTTTACAAATAAGTCGACATCAGGACGACTTTTCAAACTTAAGTTTTCAATTAAGAAACTAAGTGTCACAATTCGCTCTGAAACCCAAAACGAACCCTCCCCGCAAAACACAATAGCAAGAATAGGTAAGGGGGAAGCAGTTAATAGGGTATCGGGGCTCTAACTCTCAAAACGACCGACTGGGTTGTTACATCCTCCCTCTCTTAAAATAATCGTTCGTCCTCGAACGAGAATAGAGACATACATGAAGAAGTGAAAAGATGAGGATAAAAGCTGCACATAACTCCCTCGGTCTCCCAAGTCGCCTCCTCGGCAGGCTGACCCCTCCACTGAACCTTTACTGAAGCAATGCTCTTTCACCTTAGCTTTATGACATGCATGTCCAAGATAGCCACTGGCTTCTCCAAAACATAAGATAGATCCTTGTCCAACTAGACTGAGTTGAAATCCAATACATGAGCCGAATCACCGTGATACTTCCGGAGCATATAAACGTGGAATACGGATGAACACCTGCTGGGCTGGGAGGTCTCATAAGCAACCTCCATAATACACCTACCTCAAAAGGACCAATGTACCTCGGGCCCAGCTTGCCCTTCTTTCCGAACCTCATGACATCCTTCATTGGCGATACCCGAAGCAAGACCCGCTCTACAACCATGAATGCTAAATCGCGAACCTTCTAGTCTGCATAACTCTTCTGTCTGGACTGGGCTGTGCGAAGTCTATCCTGATCACCTTCACCTTATTCAGGGCATCCTGGACCAAGTCTGTACCTAATAATCGGGCCTCTCCCGGCACGAACCAACCCATTGGGGATCGACACTGTCTACCATACATAGCCTCATACGTTGCCATTTGAATGCTGGGCTAATAACAATTGTTGTAGGAAAACTCCGCAAGTGGTAGGAACTGGTCCCATGACCCTCCAAACTCCATCACACATGCACGAAGCATATCCTCTAGAATCTGCATAGTGCGCTCGGACTGCCTGCCCGTCAGAGCGTGAAATGTTGTGCTCAGCTCCACTCTAGTGTCCAACTTCTGCTGAACGGCTCTCCAGAACCGTGATGTAAACTGTGTGCCTCTATATGAAATGATGGAAACTAGGACACCATGAAGGTGAAAAATATCTCGAATGTAAATCTCAGCCAACCTCTCTGAAGAGTAAGTAGTGATGACTGGAATGAAATGAGCTGACCTGGTCAGCCGATCCACAATCACCCAAATAGCGTCGAACTTCGTCGTAGTCTGTGGGAGCCCAACTATGAAATCCACGGTGATCTGCTCCCACTTCCACTCTGGGATCTCTAACCTCTAAAGCAAGCCACCTGGTATCTGATACTTATACTTAACCTAATGATAGTTGAGACACCGAGCCATTAACCCAACTATATCCTTCTTCATCCTCCTCCACCAATTGTGTTGTCTCAAATCCTAGTGAATCTTCACGGCACTCGGTTGGATAGAATATCACGAGTTGTGAGCCTCATCAAGAATCAACTCCTGAAGCCCATCCACATTGGGCACACATATATGGACCTGCATCCTCAACACGTCATCATCACCAATAGTCACATCTCTAGCATCACCTCGTCGTACCCTGTCCTAAAGGATGAGCAGATGGGGGTCATCATACTGGTGCTCCCTGATTCGGTCATAAAGAGAAGTCCGATAGACCACACAAGCCAACACTCGGTTCGGCTGAGAAATATCCAATCTCACAAATTGGCTGGCTAAGTCCTGAACATCCAATGCTAAGGGTCTCTCGGCTGGTGGAAGATATGCTTAACTCCCCAAACTCTCCGCCCGATGACTCAAAGCATCGGCCACCACATTGGCCTTCCCCGGGTGGTAAAAAATGGTGATGTCATAATTCTTAAGTAGCTCCAACTACCTTCGCTGACACAAGTTAAGATCCTTTTGCTTGAACATGTGCTGCAAACTCCGGTGATCGTTGTAGATCTCACAAGGAACACCGTACAAATAGTGGCGCCAGATCTTCAAGGCATAAACGATAACTGCTAACTCAAGATTGGGACATGTTAGTTCTTCTCTTGCACCTTCAACTGTCTGGACGCATAGGCAATCACGCTACTGTCCTGCATCAACACCGCGCCAAGACTAATCCGCTAAGCATCACAATAGACTGCGTAAGACCCCGAACCTGTAGCCAGTACCAAACTAGGGCTATAGTCAAAGCTGTCTTGAGCTTCTGAAAGCTTTCCTCACACTCCTCTGTCAACCTGAACGGAGAACCCTTCTGGGTCGGCATGTTCATAGGTGCGGCAATAGATGAGAATCCCTCTACGAAACGATAGTAATACCCTACCAAACCAAGGGAACTACGGATCTCTGTAGTTGATTGATAATCTCGGCCAACTCTGCAATGCCTCCACCTTTTTCAAATATACCTTAATCCCATCACTCGATACTACATGAACCAAGAATGCCACTAAGTCTAGCCAAAACTCACACTCAGGAAATTTTGCATACAACCTCTTCTCCCTCAAAGTCTAAAGCATAGTCCTCATGTGTTGCTCATGTCTTCCCGAGTACGCACTAGGATGTCGTCAATAAACACAATGACGAATGAGTCAAGATAAGGTTGTAACACATGGTGCATCAAATGCATAAAGGCTGATAGGTCATTGGTCATCCCAAAAGACATGACAAGAAACTCATAGTGACCATATACGGTCCTGAAAGCAGTCTTCGGGATGCTCGGCCTCGAATCTTCAACTAATGATAGCCTGATCGCAAGTTAATCTTGGAAAACACCCTGGAACCCTGTAACTGATCAAATAAATCATCAATGCGAGGCAATGGATACACGTTCTTCACTGTAACCTTGCTCAGTTGGCGATAATCAATACACATACGCATAGAACCATCATTTTTCTTCACAAATAAGACCGGAGCACCCCAAGGTTACACACTGGGCCGAATGAAACCCTTATCAAGAAACTCCCGCAAAAGCTCCTTCAAATCCTTCAACTCAGGAGGAGCCTTACGGTAAGGAGGAATGGAGATGGGCTGAGTGCCCGGCAACATATCAATGCCAAAATCAATATCTCTGTCGGGCGGCATGCCCGAAAGATTAGATGGAAACATATCTGAGAAATCCCTCACTATTGGAACTGACTCAACTGTAGGGGTACCAATACTGACATCTCTCACATAGGCCAAATACGCATCACACCCCTTCTCAACCATTCGATGAGCCTTAAGAAATGAAATAACCCCGCGGGGAGTATACTCTAATGTACCCCTCCACTCTAATCATGGTAAGCTTGGCATAGCCAGCGCCACGATCTTGGCATGACAATTAAGAATAGCATAATGGGGCAACAACCAGTCCACGCCCAAGATAACATAAAAATCTACCATGCTGACCAATAATAAATCGGCTCTGGTCTCAAAACCACTAAGAGCAATCAAACAAGCTGATATACGTGTTCCAACAAGAGAATCTCCCACATGAGTAGAAACATAAACAGGGGAACTCAAAGAATCTCAAGATACCTATAAATGTGGAGCAAACTAAGAGGACACATAGAGCCTGGGTCAAATAACACCGACCCATCTCTATGACATATTGGAAAAATACTTGTGATGATAGAGTCAGAAGAAACTGCCTCTGAATGAGCCGGAAGAGCAAAGTACCTGGCCTAGCCTCCCCCTCTAGGGCGACCTCGACCTCCACCTCGAGCTAGTTGAGTGGGTAAGGCGGCAGCTTGTAACGACCTGACCGGTCGTTTTGAGAATTTAAACTTCGTTCGATGATGTAAGGTCATGAACAGTTTCACATTGGATATACCGACCTACGTGCATGGTTGGATTCAGTTACCGAATAATCCGAAGTCGAATTGGGAGGCAAATTTCAATTTTTGAAGTTTAAGTGATGAGGGTTGACCGGAGGTTTGACTTTTGTAAAAATGGCCTCGGAATGAGTTTCGGTTAATTAAAACATCTTTGTATGATGATTTTGGACTTAGGCGCGCGTCCGGATTTGGTTTTGGAGGTCCGTAGAGTGATTTGAGGTAATTTGGCGAAAGTTAGAATTTTAGCGATTTCGGCCGATAGGTGAAATTTTGATATCGGGCTCGGAACGAAATACCGAGAATGGTTGTAGGTCAATCTTGTCATTTATAATTTTTCTGCAAAATTTCACGTCATTCCGGGTTGAATTGATAGGTTTCGGCATAAGTTTTGATATTTGAAGTTTTGAAAATTTATAAGCTTGATTTTTGGTTTGATTCATCGTTTTGGTGTTGTTTTATGTGATTTGAAACCCCGAGCGAGTCTGTGTGAAGTTATATGACTTGTTTGTGTGGTTGGATGGGGTCCCGGGGGCCTCGGGTGTGTTTCGGATAGGCTTTGGGTCAATTTTTCCTCATTTTCCACTGGTGATGTTGTGTCCTTGTTTCCTTCTATGCGATTGATAACAGTGGTCGCGATCGCACAGTGTTGACTTGAATCGCCCAGTGATTCCTTCACTACATTCGCACAAACATATTCGCGATTGTGGAAGTATACCTTCTCCTTCTCAGCGATCGCATTAACTCAATCGCGTTCGCACGGTTGAAATATGGCTGAGGATAGGTGGTTTTTCATTCACTGTGTTCGCGTAGGTAGCCCGACATTCGCGTAGCTCCCCTGTTATTCTTCTCCATGTCCGCATTCCCCTTGTCGCATTCGCGATGCACCATTGGACAGTGACCATAATTCTCTTCTATGCGATCGCATCAACTTATTCGCGATCGCATAGTACCTGCCAACAATATTTTTCTTCTATACGATTGCATCCTTTTGTCCGCGATCGCAATGCCCAAATATCTGGGCAGACAGAATATAATCCAAAATTGGGGGTTTCACCATTTTTATGATATTTTGACTTCTAGAGCTCGATTCCTATCAATTTTTGAAGAGTTTTTCACAGTAATCGAATGGGTAAGTATTCTTCCATTATTAAATATGTTCCATGAGTTTGTTCTTGATTTTATCATTTAAATTATGTTTTTAGTTGAGAATGATGTGGGTTTTGAAAGAAAACGTCTATATAGAAAAATCATGATTTGAGGGACCGAATGGTATCGGAATTTGATAAAATATGTATGGTTGAACTCGTATCGGAATGGGTATTCGGGTTTGGTAAAATTTGACGGATTCGAGGTGCGGTCCCTATTTGCAAATAGGTTGGCCTTTTAGGATTCGTAGGTCCCTATATTCCTTGTGTATGAAGTTTTAATTGTTATATTTGTGTTCCTGATTGCTAGTTTCATTTCTTCCCGTTCAAATTAGAAATTACTTGCTTAATGTTCCTTATTTCTTATTTGATCTTAATTGACTTAAATGAAGACTTTACCTTTCCTACCATTGTGCCTTATCTTCCTTCATAAACTGCCTATTTGACTAGAACTAGTATAACTCGCCCTATAATTGTTTAGCAGAAATTGGAATATCTATACGTTGGTGTCAAACATGCCCGTGAGTCATACATTGTGAATTATATGATTTTTACTTAAGTGCTACTTAGGTTTAGTTGATAATCATCCGTGTTGATGGTATTTACTTGGTGTTGCATATTACTGAGCATTGTTCAAACTGAGTTTATTTTGTGAAGCAAATTATTTAAGTGAAATTGGTTATAGCTATTTTCCCTTGCCGGGAGGATATTGTTTCCATTGTTGACTCCCTTTTCGGAAAGGTGTGGGTTCTATTATATTTTATGCTATTGATGATATTGTTTCCATCGTTGACTCCCTTGCCGGGACAGTATGATTATTATTGTTCATGTTGTTGATGATGTTATTTTCCATTGTTGACTCCCTTACAAGGACAATATGATTTCTATGATTGTTTATGTTGTTGATTCCCTTGTCTGAATGCTATCATTTCATTTGTTTGTGTGAGAAAGAGTGTAAAGCACGACAGGTGATGCCATGCCATTTCATATGATTTATCATGTGAGGAAAGAATGTAAATCACGAAGGGTGATGCCGTGTCATTGTTTATATTCATTATCATGTGAGAAAAGAGTGAAAAGCATGAAGGTTGATGGCGTGCCATATTATTGAAATTAAAAGCATGAAGGGTGATGTCGTGCCATATTATCGAGAGTAAAAGCATGAAGGGTGATACTGTGCATAACTTTGTGCGTGAGTTCATGGCACGAAGGGTGTTTCCGTACAGGTGAGGACGAGGGACATGCATTATGAGGTGATATTTGTTTCCTCGTGTATACTTGTGCCCATAGTTTGAGCTGTTATTGTTGTACTTACATATTTGATGTGACTTGTTATTATTGTTATGTACTTGACCATTATCTCATTGTTGTTGGCCTGTACATATCTTTTACTGGTTTAATTTGATTAATTCACGTGTCTTATTGGTCTATTTCTTTGGGGAGGACGAGAGTAAAAGCACGAAGGGTGATGTCATGCACTTGTTCTATTGGAAACTACGTCTGAAAGACAGTTATTGAAAAGTAAAGTTTAAAGGCATTTACCTTGAAGGAAACTATGTTTGCAAAGTTACTATTTTCCAAAGTTATTTTTGCAAAGCATTTATTTGAAGGAAGCTATGTTTGGAAAAATATTTACTAGAAAGGTACATTGAAAAGCTTTTATTGAAAGGAATTTGTGTTCGAGGTTTTCTTTCTGTACAGTACATTTATATATATCGTTGGAGGAAGTGTATTTTCGAAGGAGACTTTACTCAAAATGAAGTGATTATATTTTTAAAGCTTTCAGTATAAACTTACTATTTAAAGTTTTCACTTGAAGAATTGACTAAATTGTAGGAGTTGTTGACTAAGGTTTGAGGGGAAAATTATTGCAGTGCTGAGTTACTATTGTTTTTACTGTGTTGTGGTTTCTGTTTTTGATTCGCACCCCCGTCCTTTCTTCTGTAAAATTTTACGATGTTTTGTGTTATTTACTGCATCTTCCTTCCATTTTGTACTTGTTATGTTGATAATTATATGGTGTAGCCATTAGACAGGTGTCATGTCATGTCATTCCTATACGTATGTCTGTTTAACTTAATAGACCAATGGGTGTCTTGACTAGTCCTCGTCACTACTCCACCGAGGTTAGTCTTGATACTTACTAGGCACCGTTGTGGTGTGCTCATGCTACCCTTCTGCACATTTGTTTTGTGAAGATCCCAGGTTTTGTATAGAAGTTGATCGATAGCTAGCAGCGCGGTTGCTGTTGTGGAGACTCGAGGTAAAACCATTTCAGCGTCCACGGTTTCTGAGTCACCTTCTTACAAGTAGTATTCATACACTGTTGTATTTATTCTAAACAGTGTTTAGAGATGTGAGTGTAGATTCCTTAAAGCTTATGACTTGTACTTACCTGATTTTGGGATGATATGTAATGTATAGAGATTTTTTATGGAGAAGCTTTCAAAAGTTTCAATATTATATTTATGTTTACTAAATGTTAGGCTTACCTAGTCCTTAAGACTAGGTGCCGTCAGGATACCTAGCGGAGGGAAAATTGGGTCGTGACAAGTTGGTATCAGATCTCTCGGTTCATAGGTGCTGCGAGTCATATGCGAGTTTAGTAGAGTCTTGCGGATCGGTACGGAGACGTCTGTACTTATCTTCGAGAGGCTACGGAACTATTAGGACAATTTCACTTCCTTCATTCTCCTCGTGCGAGTTCTTTGATCTTGAAATTTGAAATTTATCATTCCATTCTCTCACCGATTGTGAGGATATGAACTACGGTTCCTGATGATGTTACCCCGAAACAAATGTCGCAAGGGTAAGAGACAGAGATCGACAAGGAGCACGTGTCTTCAGGAGACCTTGGCACTGTTCTCAAGTACGATTGGTACATTGACTCAAGCGGGATTGATTCTAGTGCACCGGCTACTCCACGGATCAGGGGAGGAGTTCAGACTCCCACTGTATACATTCCAGAGCAGCGAAATCATATTGGTCAGGTTCCAGTTGTCATGGCAGCACGACATGTGGTTTCAGTTCAGCTCGTGGTTAGGACAGCAACATCAGAGGAAGAATAACTTGGACTTGAGAGGTACAGGAAGTACCACCCTCCTATCGTTCAGTGGATTGGAGACAGATGATGCCTAGGGTTTCTGGAGGAGTGTCACTACATTTTTCATACTTCGGGTATTGTGGAGACGAGCAGGGTTATTTTTGTCACGTCTCATCTCAGAGGAGCGGTTTGTCAGTAGTGGCGCGCATACGAGTTGGGGTAGCTTGGCTGAGTCAGCTTCACTTGCATGGATTCAGGTTTCAGAGATACGTTTGAGGGAGTTTGCACTCCAGTTCCTCTGAGATACATGGCGCGCGAAGTTTGAGCAGTTTCGTCAGGGCACTATGTCAGTGTTGGAGCACTATGTCAGATTCAGTGAGTTGTCCAAATATGCGCCTCACTTGGTTGCTTCGGTTAGGAGGCAAGTCCGCAGATTCATTGAGGGACCCAGGCATGATATTCGGTTCAGCAGGACTCGAGAGTTAGAGTAGGATGCCTCGTTTAAGCAGGTAGTAAGGATCGCTTGCCGGTTAGAGAGCATGTGGGACCGGGAGTGAGAGGACAGACGAGATCAGGAAAGAGAGTTCAGGGAGGCAAGGAGGCCTCGTAGGTCAGAGAAATCTACTGGTCCGTATTATGGAGGCAAGGTACGACATGGTAGAGAATTTTGGGTCAGCTAGTTCAGTTTGCATTACCAGCTTCGCATAGGGTTTTCAGGTACTCATGGGTCTCAGAGGTCTCGTATTGTATGTCTTCCACAGCCACGCCGGCAGAGAGGTTGTTTTGAGCGTGGAGATGTTAGCCACAAGGTGAGAGATGGTTCCAGGATTCAGGCAGGTGTGTTATAGCAGGGTATTCAGGTGAGTAGAGGGTGCCCAAGAGGGGGGATGCCCGACCCGTTGATGTATTTCATATAGTAGGCAGGAGACCGTTGGGTCAGATGTTATCATACATGTATGTTTTGATCTGCTTCATAGGGGCACCATTTGTATCTTACTATAGTTCTGTTGGTCGGGACGAGTTCCCTTATTTGTTGCTTTATTGATAGATGAGTTTCATGTTTTGCACTCTATTTTCGTGTTTCCTCCCAATGAGAGATTCAGTGAGTAGTAATCTGTGTCTATCGTTGATTTATTCATCCTTGATAGTGGTGAGACTGGAAGTGAGTCCTTGTTGTTCTTCGTAGTAAGCTTTATGTGATTTTTCCTAAGTATTTTGTTTACGAGCTGTGATTTGATACTCCATCGAGATGTGAGTTCAGTTAGCGTTATGATTTTATCAGCCGAGATGAGTTAGTAGAGAAATTTCAATTGGTATGAAATATTTTTGGTATGTGATTCAGAGTTGAGGGCGAGGTCCTCGTGATATTTGTGATTCGATATGTTTGGAAGGCTGAGTACCGCGGTGGAAATTTTATCAGGATGGGATTCTTGTGATTTGTTCATATGCTTTGCTTCTTCCTTGTTATATTGCTTTGGTAAGCCAGTAGTGATAGAGAGTTATGCCTATGGGCTTGCTTGATAGTTCCTTTATATGTATTTATTCTCATATTCAGTCATTTCGCTATGTGCTTCTTTAGCTTAGCTTGCAGGATGTGTGACCGGGGGTGTTAGTCATGGCTCGGTGATTCGGGTGCCTAATAATGAGGTCTTCGTGTTTATTGCATCATTATCAGTATTATGGGGATTGGGAATAGAGTTCTTTCAGATGTGAGGCTGATTGCCAATGCTGAGTTGATTTCGGGCAGCTATTATGATCAAAGTGTTATTATGAGCCCGTGTGTAGTGTGCTATATAGTGTAGTCGTACCTTATGGGTATAGTCATGAGTTACTGCAACTGGTGAAGGCTAATGTCGGGTATAGATTTAGAATCGGGTCATTTGGAAATGAGTAGAAGGTGAGAAATTGAGGTAGGAGGCTTATCAGTGGTGATGGAAAGGCTATATTACAGTTGTGATTGTGTCATCAGGATTATGTTGGTTGGGGTGACGTGGGATCACCCGCATGTGTATGTCAGAAGTGTTCAATCAGTGATTGGATGACTTCAAGGTGAATCTTGGCACGTTCGAGGACAAACGTTTGTTTTAAGAGGGGGAGAATGTAACGACCCAACCGGTCGTTTTGAGAATTTAAACTCCGTTCGGTGACGTAAGGTCATGAACAAATTCACATTGGGTATACCGACCTGTGTGCGTGGTTGGATTCAGTTACCGGATAATCCGGAGTCGAATTGGGAGGCAAATTTCAATTTTGGAAGTTTAAGTGATGAGGGTTGACCTGAGGTTTGACCTTTGTGAAAACATTGCAACAGCTTCGTATGATGATTTTGGACTTAGGCGGGCATCCGGAATTGGTTTTGGAGGTCTGTAGAGTAATTTAAGGTAATTTGGCGAAAGTTTCGGCGATTTCGGCCGATAGGTGAAATTTTAATATCGGGCTCAGAACGGAATTTCGAGAGTGGTTTTAGGTCCGTCATGTCATTTATAATTTGTCTGCAAATTTTTACGTCATTCCGGGTTGAATTGATAGGTTACGGCACGAGTTTTGATATTTGAAGTTTTGAAAATTCATAAGCTTGATTTTTGGTTTTATTCATTGTTTTGGTGTTGTTTTATGTGATTTGAAACCCCGAGTGAGTCCATGTGAGGTTATATGACTTGTGTGTGTGGTTGGATGGGGTCCCGGGGGCCTCGGGTGTGTTTCGGATAGGCTTCGGGTCAATTTTTTCTCATTTTCCTCTGCTGATGTTGTCTCCTAGTTTCCTTCTATGCGATCGTATAGCAGTGGTCGCGATCGCACAATGTTGCCTTGACCCTCCCAGTAATTCCTTCACTGTGTTCGCACAGACATATTCACGATCGCGGAAGTATACCTTCTCCTTCTTCGCGATCGCATTAACTCAATCACGTTCACACAGTTGAAATAGGGCTGAGGACAGGTGGTTTTTCTTTCATTACGTTCGCGTAGGTAGCCCGGCATTCGCGTATCTCCCCTGTTCTTCTTCTCCAGGTCCACATTCCCCTTGTCGCGTTCGCGATGCACCACTGGACAGTGACCATAATTCTCTTCTATGCGATCGCATCAACTTATTCGCGATCACATAGTACCTTTTTGGCCAACAACATTTTTCTTCTATGCGATCACAATGCTCAAATATCTGGGCAGACAGAATATAATCCAAAATCGGGGGTTTCACAAATTTATGATATTTTGACTTCTAGAGCTCGGTTCCTAGCGATTTTCGAAGGGGTTTTCGTACAAATCGAATGGGTAAGTGTTCTTCCATTAGAATTAAATATGTTCCATGAGTTTGTCCTTGATTTTATCATTTAAATTGTGTTTTAAGTTGAGAAAGATGTGGGTTTTGAAAGAAAACTTCTAGATTGAAAAATCATGATTTGAGGGACCGAATGATATCGGAATTTGATAAAATTTGTATGGTTGAACTCGTATCGGAATAGGTATTCGGGTTTGGTAAAATTTGACAAATTCCGAGGTGCGGGCCCGAGGGTCAACTGTTGGGTCGAATTTTATAATTTTGTAAAGATTGAAACTTTATTATTCGGAATAGTTTCTTATACGTTTTATGTGTATTTTGAAGTTGCTTTAGTTGATTTAGAGCCTTCCTGAGGTTTTTTCGCCCGAGAAGTTCACTTTTGAGTACCGGGTTGTCGTCTTTGAGGTAAGTATCTTGCCTAACCTTGTGTGGGGCAACTACCCCTTAGGATTGAGTCTTCTATGTTGATTGTAGCCCGTGTACGCGATGTGACGAGTGCGTACACGGACTTATTTGCAAATAGGTTGGCCATTTAGGATTCGTAGGTCCCTATATTCCCCGTGTATGAAGTTGTAATTGTTATATTGTGTTCCTGATTGCTAGTTTCATTTCATCCCGTTCAAATTAGAAATTACTTGTTGAGTGTTCCTTGTTTCTTATTTGGTCTTAATTGACTTAAATGAAGACTTTACCTTTCCTACCGTTGTGCCTTATCTTCCTTCATAAACTGCCTATTTGACTAGAACTAGTATAACCCGCCCTATAATTGCTTAGCAGAAATTGGAATATCTATACGTTGGTGTCAAGCATGCCCGTGAGTCATACATTGTGAATTATATGATTTTCCCTTAATTGCTACTTAGGTTTAGTTGATAATCATCCGTGTTGATGGTATTTACTTGGTGTTGCCTGTTACTGAGCATTGTTCAAACTGAGTTTATTCCGTGAAGCCAATTGTTTAAGTGATATTGGTTATAGTTGTTTTCCCTTGCCGAGATGATATTGTTTCTATTGTTGACTCCCTTGCCGGGACGGTGTGGGTTCTATTATTGTTTATGCTGTTGATGATATTGTTTCCATCGTTGACTCCCTTGCCGGGACAATATGGTTTCTATTATTGTTCATGATGTTGATGATGTTGTTTTCCATTGTTGACTCCCTTGCCGGGGCAGTATGATTTCTATGATTGTTTATGCTGTTGATTCCCTTGTCTGAATGCTATCATTTCATTTGTTTGGGTGAGAAAGAGTGTAAAGCACGAAGGGTTATGCCGTTCCATTTCATATGCATTACCATGTGAGGAAAGAGTGTAAAGCACGAAGGGTGATGCCGTGCCATTGTTTATATTCATTATCATGTGAGGAAAGAGTGTAAAGCATGAAGGGTGATGTCGTGCTATTGTTTACATTCATTATCATGTGAGGAAAGAGTGAAAAGCACGAAGGTTGATGTCGTGCGATATTATTGAAATAAAAAGCACGAAGGGTGATGTCGTGCCATACTATCGAGAGTAAAAGCACGAAGGGTGATGCCGTGCGTAATATTGTGAGTGAGTTCATGGCACGAAGGGTGTTTCCATGCAGGTGAGGACGAGGGACATGCATTATGAGGTGATATCGGTTTTCCCGTGTATACTTGTGCCCGTACTTTGAGCTATTATTGTTGTACTTACATATTTGGTGTGACTTGTTATTATTGTCCTGTACTTGATCTTTATCTCATTGTTGTTGCCCTGTTCATGTCTTTTACTGGTTTAATTTTCTTGATTCACGTGTCTTATCGGTCTATTTCTATGTGGAGGACGAGAGTAAAAGCACGAAGGGTGATGCCGTGCACTTGTTCTATTGGAAACTACGTCTGAAAGACAGTTATTGAAAATTAAAGTTTAAAGGCATTTACCTTGAAGGAAACTATGTTTTCAAGGTTACTATTTTCCAAAGTTATGTTTGCAAAGAATTTATTTGGTAGAAGCTATGTTTGGAAAAACATTTACTAGAAAGGTACATTGAAAAACTTTTATTGAAAGGAATTTGTGTTCGAGGTTTTCGTTCTATACAGTACATTTATATATATCGTTGGAGGAAGTGTATTTTTTAAGGAGACTTTACGCAAAATGGAGTGATTATATTTTTAAAGCTTTCAGTATAAACTTACGATTTAAAGTTTTCTCTTGAAGAATTGACGAAATTGTAGGAGTTGTTGACTAAGGCTTGAGGGGGAAATTATTATAGTGCTGAGTTACTATTGTTTTTACTGTGTTGTGGTTTCCGTTTTTGATTCTCACCCCCGTCCTTTCTTCTGTAACATTTTACGATGTTTTGTGTTATTTACTGTATCTTCCTTCCATTTTGTACTTGTTATGTTGATAATTATATGGTGTAGCCATTAGACAGGTGTCATGTCATGTCATTCCTATACGTATGTCTGTTTAATTTAATAGACCAGTGGGTGTCTTGACTAGTTCTCGTCATTACTCCACCGAGGTTAGTCTTGATACTTACTAGGCACCGCTGTGGTGTGCTCATGCTACTCTTCTGCACATTTGTTTTGTGCAGATCCCAGGTTTTTGCATAGCAGTTGATCGATAGCTAGCAGCGCAGTTGCTGTTGTGGAGACTCAAGGTAAAACCGTTTCAGCATCCGCGATTTCGGAGTCACCTTCTTACAAGTAGTATTCATACACTGTTGTATTTATTCCGAACAGTGGTATTTAGAGATGTGAGTGTAGATTCCTTACAACTTATGACTTGTACTTACCGGGTTTTGGGATGATATGTAATGTATAGAGATTTTTTATCGAGAAGCATTCAAAAGTTTCAATATTATATTTATGTTTACTAAATGTTAGGCTTACCTAGTCCTTAAGACTAGGTGCCGTCAGGATACCTAGCGGAGGGAAAATTGGGCCGTGACACAACTGGTGCTAGACTTATGGTTGGAGGACCCAGTGGAGCACATGGTAGCTGAGAAGATTGCGGAGTTGCACCCCTCCTAAGTCTGGGGAAATCCCTTACCATATGGCTAGTGTCGCCACACTCAAAACAATCCCTCGCAGGACGTGGTTGTTATGATTGACTCGGGCCTAGCCGGTTGGACTGGCCGCTAATAGCACCCCGAGCAGGAGGCACACTGGATACTGGTGGTGCATAGTAGAGCTCCTAGGGCCTGGAAGGAGCTGGAACACCGCTGGCGGCTGGAAGAGCTGAATGAACAGGGCGACTCACATAACCCCTACCATGGAGAGCTGCTAGGGAACGAGCCCCAGAATAATAACTAGTCTCTCGAGACCTCTTGGCCTCTCTCTCGTCTCTATCCTGGTCAAGCATGCCCTCCACTCTCCTGGCAATACTCATGACCTGATGATAAGAGATATCCATCTCTAACTTGCTGGCCATACTGGTCTCGATACTAGGATGGAGTCCTTCAATGAAGCGACGAACCCTCTCCCGAACAGTGGCAACCAAGGCCGGTGCATGTCGGGCCAACTCACTGAAACAAACTACATACTCCGACACAGTCATAGAACCCTGGCGCAACTGCTCAAGCTCCGCACACCAAGCATCCCCGAGGCTCCGAGGGACATACTCATGCAATAACTTATCTGAAAACTAAGTCCAAGTGAGTGAGGCTGCCTCGTCAGGACTACTCAGCTCATAAGCACGCCACTACTAATAGGTTTCTCCTCTAAGCTGGAATGTGGTGAAAACAACCCCACTCGTCTTCGCTATGCCCATAGTACGGAGAATACAATGAATCTCATCCACCCTGAGCATCATCTGGAGTTAGTCCGCTGAAAGTAGGTGGGTGGTACTTCTTGTGCCTCTCAAGTCTAAGTTGCTCTGCCTCGGAAGCAGTTGCCCTGGTCTTATGCTGCACCGGAGCCACTGGTGGCATAGGAATAAACCCTAGGGCTTGATCAACCTGGACCCTCTTCTCAGGAGTACGGGCTGCGGGAGTCTGTGCCCCTCCCCCGGCCTGAGATGTGGCGGGAGCTAGTGGGATCAATCAAGCCTGAGCTAAAGTGCTGAACATGCTCATGAACTAGGCTAGAGTCTCCTGGAGGGCTGGTGCAGCAATATGAACCTCAGGTGCTTGTCCTCCAGTTGGAGATGCTAAGGGCTCCTCTATCGCAACTCGCGCAGGTGCTCTGGCTGCACCACGTGGTCGTCCTCTACCCTGGCCCCGGCCTCTGGCGGCTCTAGCAAGGCGCTCGGGTGCCTGATCGTCAGATCTCCCGGTACGAGTCCTGACCATATGTGAGAAAGAATAGAATAGAGAGTTATAGAATTTGATTTCAATAACTCGCACGACAAGGAAATCAAAGAAGTATGATTGTACGTAACAATTCCATAGCCTCCAGAAAATAAGTACAGACGTCTCCGTATCGATCCGTGAGACTCTGATAAATCGACTTGTGACTTACGACTCCTATGAACCTAGAGCTCTGATACCAACTTTTCACGACCCATTTCTCCCTCCGAAAGACGTCGTGATGGCACCTAGTCGCAACGACAAGATAAGCCTAAATTTTTTGAAATAACGAAAATAAAGCAGTAATTAACAACTAAAATTCAATAGATATAGTTTACTGATAAAAATGTCGCTCGACATGTACAAAACACCAGCGCTCGAATATAAATAGTATTCCCAAAACCCCGTAGTCACGAGTCACAAGCTCTACGAAATTGTCTAACTGTTTTCTATACATAGTGTCTAAAGGAAATAAAGGAGGAAAACAACATAAGGGATAATGGGGGGACTCCGAGGATCTGCGGGCGCGGGAAAATGTGCCTTGAAGTCTCCAGTAAGTAGTAGCGGTTGCACTAACAGTGAGGCTGATTAAGATATAGCTGGATCTGCACACGAAAAACATGTGTAGGAAAAGGCGTGAGTACACTATAATGGTACCTAGTAAGTGCCAAGCCTAACCTCGATCGGGTAGTGACAAGGCCAGGTCAGGTCCCTACCCGATTATATATATACAAATAAGACAAGGCAAAATGAAATATCGCGGTGAATAAGGCTGACAGTTAACAAGGAAGAAACATAGAAAAGAAAACAGCTCAGTACACAACAAAACAACATGGGATCTCCCGAGATACCGTCTCGTAGTCCCAAACGTAAATGTGCAGGGGGATCTCCTGGAATACCATTCCGTAGTCCCAAAGTAAATATACAAGGCATGAGGATTTCCCGGAATACCTTTCCGTAGTCCCAAAGTAAATATGCAGCCAAACAACAGAATTTAAACAATTACACCACAAACTCTTACAATTTAACCTAAGTAAAAGTTAAGGAAAGACATGAAAAATCACGAAACATGCTGCATGTAGTCCAGGTAAAATGGTTAAGGCAAGTAGGCATGCTTTCTTAGTCTAACAAGATACTACACATGCTAATAAGTTCAAATAAGAGGAAAGACAGGTTATTATTTAATGAAAAATCGGGTTTCACAACAAATAGCTCGTGTATGTACACGCCACCTCGTGTACACGACGCTCATATATCAACAATAGTACCAATCCTAAGGGGAGTTCCCCCACACAAGGTTGGGCAAGCCACTTACCTCGAACCAAGCTCAAATCAATCCGAAATTGTCACGACCCGGATTTCCCACCCTCGGGACCGTGATGGCGCCTAACATTGAACCTGCTAGGCAAGCCAACGTTACAGGTTATTTATCTTGTTTATTTATTCTCAACAGCTAACAATTGATATACAAAATCAGCGGAAATAAAAGTGCAGAAGAAACAGAATCTAACAACTTAATTAAGTATCAATACGAATTTCATAATAACTACTCCTAGAATTGGTGACACAATTTCACAGATTGTCTGCGTATACTACATATAAGGGTCTGAACAAAAGTAAATACATCTGTCTCAGAATAAATAAGAAGAAAATAGAAATAAAGTAGGAGGGGACGCCAAGGCATGTGGACGCTTGCAGGACTACCTCGGAATCTCCACTGGACTGAAGGCAGCCACCTCACTCTTAAGTTTCGAAGGGTCCTGTACCAGGATCTGCACAGAAAATGCAGAGCATAGCATCAGCAACCGACCCTAAGTACTGAGCAAGTGTCGAGCCTAACCTCGATGAAGTAGTGACGAGGCTAGGACACGGCAACCAAATAAACCTGTGAAGTTTAATCATATATGGAGACAATAATAACAACAAGAATAAGCTGCTAAATACAAAGGAAGGGGGAACGTGACGAGAGGAAGAAATATCAAATAATGGAAACAACGAAGTAAAGCAACAAATTAGATATCAATTTAAACAACAGAAATAGTAACACAAAAACAAGTGCACGACATCACCCTTCGTGCTTTAACTCTCATCCTCACAAAATAATAAATAGAATCGGCATGGCATCACACTTCGTTCTTTTACTCTCATCCTCCCAATAAATCAATAGGAACGGCACAACATCACCCTTCGTGCTTTTAATTTCATAATATGGCACCACATCACCCTTCGTACTTTACACTCTCTCACAATATCATACAAGGCATCACCCTTCGTGCTTTACACTCTTCCTCACCCAAACAAATCAATAACAGCAATCTGGCAACGAGATCAACAATATAAACAACAATAATATAGCCATAACGTCCCGGCAAGGGAGACAACAGTAGAATCAATATCATCCCAGCAAGGGAAACAACTATAACCAATATCACTTAGCTACTTAACTTCACGTATAAATTCTCAACTTGAACCAATACTCAACAATGATCAATACCAAGGAAATACCATCATCATGGATAATTATCAAATTAAACTCATGTAATGCTTAATGAAAAATCACATAAATCATAATATTTGACTTACGGGCATGCTTGACACCAACGTATAGGTACTCGTCACCTCACCTATACGTTCAACGTAACACTAACACGTAGCAAATAAGACACCATACCTATTCCCTCAAGCTAAGGTTAATCCAAACACTTACCTCGAATTCCACGACCAAACTCAAGCCTCAATTACCGCCTTCCCTTTAGAACTCGCCTCCAATTCAATTATATCTAGACATAATTAACTTAACAATATCAATAAATGCTAAATAACTCAACCCCAATGCTTAATTATGAGTTTTCTATCATTCTTCCCAAAAAGTCAAGAATTTACCCCGGGCCCGCTTGGTCAAAACACGATGTTCGGAAAAAATCCCGATCACCTGTTTACCCATGAGCCCGAATATGTAATTAGTCCGAAATCCGACCCGAAATCGAGGTCTAAATTCCCAAATTTGTAAAATCCCTAATTCCCCTAAAATCCTTAATTTCTACCCTTAAAGAACAAGATTTAGGCCTAGAAATCTAATGGGTGTTGAGGGAAATTGAAAGAAATGATATTAAGAACACAAACCTATGATTTGGTGATGAAATCCCTCTTCAAAGATCGCCCAAGGTCGAATTCTATGGAAGAAGATATGAAATTATGGACTATTCCCATTTTTGTTACTGTTTTAAACCCCTGGACAGACCTTCTCCGAGTTCGCGTAGAAGGTCTGTTGCGTTCGCATAGAGCTGGGCCCATTGGACTTCGCGTTCGCATGCCTTTAGACGCGTTCACATAGGGTATCATCTCCCCTCCCCAGTTCCCATCCTATGATGTGCCTTCGCGAGTGACCAGACGCGTTCGCGTATAGCCCCCTTCCCGGTGCTCTGCGTTCGCGTGGTGGTCTATGCTTTCGCATAGAGTAACCCAGGTCCCTTCCCCATTGCTCTTCGCGTTCGCGTGGGTTACCACGCGTTCGCGTGGGTTACCACGCGTTCTCATAGTACAAATTACCAGACACCAGAAAACAGCAACCTCACAAGATTTTCTAAGTCCAAACCACTCCGACACCTATCCGAAACTCACCCGAGCCATCGGGGCTCCAAACCAAACATGCACACAACCTTAAAAACATCCTACGGACTTACTCGTGCGATCAAATAGCCAAAATAACATCTTAAACAACAAATTTAGCATTAAAATCAACGGAAAATCTCAAGAACCTTCAAAGTTCCAAATTTTACAACTACGGGTCCGAATCACGTCATATGACCTCCATTTCTTACGAAATCTTACAGGCGTCACTCAAATACCATATTAAACCTATACGGGCTCCGGAACCAAAATATGGGCATGATGCCATCAATTTCCAATATAGCCCAATTTCCAAAAACACTTATAATTTCAATTAAACAATTTCTTTCAAAAATTTATTTCTCGGGCTTGGGACCTCGGAATTCAATTCCGGGCATACGCCCAAGTCCCATATTTTCCTACGGACCCTCCGGGACCGTCAAATCACGGGTTCGGGTCCGGGTCCATTTACCCAAATTGTTGACCAAAGTCAACTTAAATTTAATTTTAAAGGCAAAATTAGCATTTTTCTCAGTTTTTCATATAAAAGCTTTCCGGATATACGCCCAGACTGTGCAAGAAAAACGAGGTGAGGCACAAGGAGGTTTTCAAGGCCTTGAAACACAGTTTTGACTTATAAAATGAGAGATGACTTTTTAGGTCATCACATTCTGCACGTCTAAAACAAACATTGGTCCTCGAACGGACATAGAAAAGTACCTGAATCGGGGACAAGCTAGGGATACTGGCTCCGCATATCGGACTCAGAATCCTAGGTAGCTGCCTCGGCAGGCTGACCTCTCCACTGAACACGAATCGAAGGATAACTCTTCTATCTCAACCAACGAACCTGCCGGTCTAGAATAGCTACCGGATCCTCCTCATAGGTCAAATCCTTGTCCAACTGGACACTGCTGAAGTCTAACACATAGGATGGATCGTCGTGATACTTCTGAAGCATAGACACGTGAAACACTAGATTCACAACTGATAAACTGGGTGGAAACGGAAGTCTATAATCCATCTCTCCCACTCTATCAAGGATCTCAAAAGGACCGATTTACGTAGGTCTTAGCTTGACCTTCTTCCCAAATCTCATCACGCCCTTCATGGGCGACACCCGAAGCAACAACCGCTCTCCAACTTTGAATGCCACATCACGAACTCCACGGTCGGCATAACTCTTCTGCCTGGACTGAGCTGTATGAAGTCTATCCTGAATAATCTTAACCTTATCCAAGGCATCCTGCCCCAAGTCTGTACCCAACAACCGAGCCTCTCCCGGCCAAAACCACCCAACCGGCGACCAACACCGCCTAACATATAATGCCTCATAGGGAGCCATCTGAATGCTCGACTGATAGTTGTTGTTGTAGGCTAACTCAGCTAATGGCAAGAACTGATCCCAAGCACCACCAAAGTCAATAACACAGACTCGTAACATATCCTCCAAAATCTGAATAGTACGCTCGGACTGTCCGTCCGTCTAAGGATGAAATGATGTGCTCAACTCAACCCGCGTGCCCAACTCACACTGAACTACCCTCCAGAAATGCGAGGTAAACTACGTACCTCGATCAGAAATAATAGACACGGGCACACCATGAAGACGAACAATCTACCTAATGTAGATCTCTGCCCATCTCTCCGAAGAATAGGAAACTGCCATATGAATGAAATGCGCTGACTTGGTCCGTGGGAGTCCAACAACGAAATCCATGGTGATACGCTCCCACTTCCACCCAGGAATCTCAATCTGCTGCAACAATCCACCAGGTCTCTGATGCTCGTATTTTACCTGTTGACAATTCAAGCAGCGAGCCACATACGCCACAATATCCTTCTTCATCCTCCTCCACCAATAATGCTGACGCAAGTCCTGATACATCTTTGCGGCGCCTAGATGAATGGAGTACCGGGAAATATGGGCCTCCTCTAAAATCAACACACGAAGTCCATCCACAGTGGGCACACAAATACGACCCTGCATCCGCAAAAATCCATCATCACCAAATGTAACCTGCTTGGCACCGTTGTGCTGCACCGTGTCCTTAAGGACAAGTAGATGATGATCATATTACTGCCGATCTCGAATACGATCAAATAATGAAGAACGGGCAACTGTATAAGCTAGAACACGGCCGGGCTCAGAAACATCCAATCTCATGAATCGATTGGCTAAAGCCTGAACATCCAAAGCAAGCGGTCTCTCCCTGAACGGAATATGTGCAAGGCTACCCATACTGGATGACTTCCTACTCAAAGCATCGGCCACCACATTGTCCTTCCCTGAATGATACAAGATAGTGATGTCATAGTCTTTCAACAGCTCCAACCATCTGCTCTGCCTCAAATTCAACTCTTTTTGTTTGAACAAGTATCGCAAACTCTTGTGATCCTTGAACACCTCACATGACATGCCATATAAATAATGCCTTCAAATCTTCAGCGCGTGGACAATGGCTGCTAGCTCCAAATCATGAACTGGATAATTCTTCTCGTGAATCTTCAACTGACGCAAAGCATATGCAATAACCTTTCCATCCTGCATCAACACCGCACCAAGTCCAATACGAGATGCATCACAATACACAGTACATGGCCCTGAACCTGTGGACAAAACCAACACCGACGCCATAGTCAAAGTTGTCTTGAGCTTCTGAAAGCTCGCCTCACACTCATCTGACAACTTGAACTAGGCACCCTTCTGAGTCAACCTTGTCATCGGGGCTGCAATATACGAAAACCCCTCCATAAACCAACGATAGTAGCCTGCCAAAACCAAGAAACTACGGATCTCTGTGGCTGATGTGGGTCTAGTCCAATCCTTGACCGCCGAAATCTTCTTAGGATCCACCTGAATACCCTCTGCTGATACAACATGACCCAAGAATGCAACTGAACTCAACCAAAACTTACATTTCAAAAACATAGCATATAACTGACTGTTCTTCAGAGTCTGGAGAATGACTCGAAGGTGTTGCTCGTACTCCACCCAGCTGCGGGAATAAGTCAGAATATCATCATTGAAGACAATCACGAAGGAATCCAAATAAGGTATGAACACTCGGTTCATCAAATCCATGAAGGCTACTGGGAATTTGTCAACCCGAATGACATCACTAAGAACTCAAAATGCCCGTACCGAGTGCGAAAAGTTGTCTTAGAGACATCAGATGCCCTAATCCTCAATGATGGTAACCATATCTCAAATCAATCTTCGAAAATACCTTGGCACCCTGAAGCTGATCAAACAAGTCATCAATCCTCGACAATGGGTACTTGTTCTTGATGGTAACCTTGTCTAGTTGCCGATAATCTATGCACATCCTCATTGACCCATCCTTTTTCTTAACAAACAACATCTTCACACCCCAAGGCGAGACACTAGGCCTAATAAAGCCATTGTCAAGCAAATCCTGCAACTGTTCTTTCAACTCCTTTAACTCTGGCGGGTCCATACGATATGGCGGAATAGAAATGGGCTTAGTGCACGGAGCCAAATCAATGCAAAAGTCAATATCCCTATCGGGTGGCATACCGGAGTGCGAGTAGCAGGAGTCTGGGATCCTCCCCCAGCCTAAGGGACGGCTAGTGCTGCAGGTGGTAAACCTGCCCGAGCGACACTCTCCATGAGGCCCACTAGGTGGACTAGAGCATCCTGGAGTACCGGGGTAGCGATGAACCCCTGGGGAACCAGAGTTGGCCCAACCGGAACTGTCTGGGCAGGAACCTCATCAGCAAACTCTACCCGAGGCTCCGACACTGGTGTTGCTGCTCTTGGTTGAGCTCTTCCCATGCCTCGGCCTCTAGCTCGGCCTCGTCCTCTCCCCCTCGTAGGAGCTGCAATGGGGAACTCGGGCTGCTGATCAGTGGATGAAAAAGAACGTGTTCTCGCCATCTGCGAGAGAATAGAGTAGAAATTCAATTAGTATTGAGAAATCAAATCGCACGACAAAGAAGAATAGATGTGAAGTCATTCCTACACTCTGTAGCCTCTGGGGGATAAGTACAGACATCTCTGTATCGATCCCTCAGACTCTACTAAGCTTGTCCGTAAATTGTGAGACCTAAGCAACCAAGTGCTCTGATACCAACTTGTCACGACCCGGATTTCCCACCGTCGGGACCGTGATGGTGCCTAACATTGAACCCGCTAGACAAGCCAACGTTACCGCTTATTTATCTTGTTTCTTTATTCTCAATAGTTAACGAGTGATATACAAAATCAGCGGAAATAAAAGTGCGGAAGAAACAGAATCTAACAACTTAATTAAATATCAATACGAATTTCATAATAACTACTCCCAGAATTGGTGTCACAATTTCACGAACTGTCAACGAATACTACACATAAGGGTCTGAACAAAGTAGCTTCTCTCCAAAAGCACTTTTTTGAGAAGCACTTTTGACAAAAATTACACTTAGAAGCAGTTTTCAAAAGCTTGGCCAAACACTAATTACTGCTCAAAAGTGCTTTTCAAATTAATTAGCCAAACACAAACTGCTTCTCACCAAAAACGCTTTTTTAAGAAGTACTTTTGAGAAAAACACTTCTCAAAATAAGCTGATTTTAGAAGCTTGGCCAAACGGGCTATACTAAAATGAACTCAAAATATTCCCCAATTTTATTTGGTGAAAGCCTCTTATGTTTAAGACCATAAATGTAAAGCAATATGCTTTATACTTAGGGAGAAAGGTAATGCTTTGTCACTGTCAAGTAATGGACGAGAAACGAATTTACTTACCGTGTTGACCCTTTTGGTACCGCATACTCTTGTTTGCGTAAAAACGAAATGGCATCAAGCATTTACTACTGCTAGCTTTGGCAAAAACAACATACAGCTGGCCCAAAATTTTTGCTTATGACTGTTAGAATTTATTGCTATTAAAATGATTCTGTGATAGGAGGAACAAATATTTTTGGTTGCTAAAACACCCTCTATACATTAAAAAACAAAGATGGAATATCTTTTCTTCAAGTTTGAGAAATATATTTACCCAAAAAGAAAAAAAGTTAAGAAATATCTAAAATCTTCCCTCCTCTATGTTGAAGCTAGACGCAATTCGGTTTGGCTTCTTTTCACAAAGATGCATTACTTCTAATTATAGGGCTCCTCGTTCCTAATTGCTTTCTTTGGGATTAATTTTATTGTCGTCAAACTTTATCATGCTTTAAATTCTAGCAGTATGCATCAAATTCTGATAAATATACTTCAAAATTTTGACATTGTACTTTAAAGTCGATGACAATGGTAAAATTATAAAAGACAAATTACAATAATTAAATTATGTGGAAATGCTTAAAAATACGAATCATTGAAATGTTAAATTGGTTTCACTCACCACATTAGCACCTTGCCACTCTATAAATTACACATAAGAATATAAAATTTTCACCATGTAAAAGCGTTTACTACACATATCTGAACAAAAACTAACCAAAACATATTCAAACGAAACAAAAGTAAGAAAATAAACGACTTCTATAATGTACTTGTATATTTTTTTTCTTCTTATTTCCCCGACCAAAGAATTATGGATCGGAGATAATTTTCTTGCCCTTCGAGAATTTTCTCTCAATGTGGAAATCCTGATTACTTTGGCAGGAGACCAATCAGTAACAGTAAAAAGTTTGACTGACTCATTCCCATAAATACAACGCCATCGATATTGCTGTTATAATTATTTAAGAATCCAACTGCCCGAAAAGAATCTGACTTCTGCCCGTTGACTCCTCCTATTTCACCTTGTCAGCTGCCCGCTATTCCCCGCCGTCGCTTTTGCGGGCAGCTCCAGACTTCAATACTCAAAACACATCCCACCTCTCCTTTTCTACTTGGAACTCCATAAATATGCAGAATTGCAGACTCTCACAATTCCCAATTCTGTAACCACCACCAACCACCGTTCACCACCTCCGTCCACGGTGGTGTCCTCCTTTTCCCCCAAAGCAGAATAAAGTGCAGATTTTGGGGTGAGAGAAGAATGGGTCAGGGACTCAGTTGTGGATCAAGTGATGAACATGGACTATTCAGTGCTGTTCAATGTGGTGATTTAGAGACTGTAAAGGCTCTGATGGAGAGAAACCCGAGTCTTGTTCACCATTCTACAACTTATGATCGCCAGTCTGCTTTACATATTGCTGCTGCCAATGGCCAGATTGAGGTGGGTTCTTGAAAAAGTTTTGTTTTAATCCTTTTTATGTGGTATGTTTTGTGTTGAAACTTTTATGTTCTTAATTGTACGATTAATGGGTTTGGATGTTCTTTCAGGTTGTTTCTATGCTTATAGACCAGTCCGTCAATCCTGATCTATTGAATCGGTATAAGCAGGTATTAATTATTGCATTTTTCTTCCTTATTTGCTTAGTTGGTTTCTAATTGATGGAAGAAAAAGGCGAAAATTTGAGCTTTTTTCGTTTCATTTTCGCAAATTCCTTTAGAATTGATCACTTCTTCTCTTCTCCTTCTTCATTGTTCCTTTAAAAAAAATGCGGTCTTCTGATTTCTGATTGCATTGAGCAGCTCTTAAGCATTTTTTAATTACTCCTGATTTTGCTGTTTATTGCTTTAGACTCCATTGATGCTGGCAGCCATGCACGGGAAGCTCTCTTGTGTGCAAAGGCTTATTGAAGCAGGGGCTAATGTATGCCATACTACCCTCCTTTTTTTTAACTGTTTACTCTTTAATTTTAGGACCCTTGTTATATTTTTTGCAAATTTATCTTGGCAAGAACGACCTCTTCTCTCTATTATTTAAGTGAAGTATCTTTTGAAAATTCATGGGCCTAATTGTGAATATAATGATCAGATTTTGATGTTTGATTCGCTTAATGGAAGAACATGCTTGCACTATGCTGCCTATTATGGTCACTCTGATTGTCTCAAAGCAATTCTTTCTGCTGCTCGGACATCTCGTGTTGCATCTTCCTGGTAAATAATTCACTTCTTTTTTTTTCTTTCTTTTTACGTTGTATATACTATTGATTGTTCTAAGTTGCTGTATTGGAATTAAACTTTTAGGGGATATGCCCGGTTTGTGAACGTTAAAGATGGTAAGGGAGCAACACCGTTGCACTTAGCAGCCCGTCAAAGACGGCCTCAATGTGTTCATATTTTACTGGACAATGGTGCTTTGGTCTATGCTTCAACTGGTGGATACGGGTAATCATCCTGTCCAATATTTCATTTTCCTTTTTATTCTTAGTGAATTCTGCTTTTTTAGCTTGGATTTTATACTTTATAGCTATGTTTTGTTTTTAATTTTTTTTTTTTTTCAAACATAAAAACAGTTTCCCCGGTAGCTCACCACTTCACTTGGCTGCAAGAGCTGGTTCTCTTGATTGCATCCGCGAATTGTTAGCCTGGGGAGCAGATCGATTACACAGAGATGATTCAGGGTATCTTTCTTTTTCTCTGTTGATCTTTTCAATTTTTATTAAACAAAGTTTAGAGTCCTGAACTTTGATTAACGAGTAAATTTCCCTGTTGTTCAATTTATTCTTAGTTGATCTAGCTTAATAACAGTGAATCTGAATATAATCTTTGGGTGACTCCACCATAGTTCATTTTGTTGGTTATCTGAATATGCCATGTAATGATTGTGGTACAGGAGAATACCATTCACAGTTGCTTTAAGATACAAACATGGTGCGTGCGCGGTTTTGCTGAATCCTTCATCCGCAGAGCCTCTTGTCTGGCCATCGTCATTGAAGTTCGTCAGTGAGCTCAATGAAGAGGCAAAATCTTTGCTAGAACGCGCCCTGATGGAGGCTAACAAGGAGAGGGAAAATAATATCCTAAAAGGAACAGCTTATTCGGCAATCAATTCTGATGATGGGATGGATGATAATATCTCTGAGGTAATTACCTCTCATAAATATATGAAGTACTCAAGTGTGTTGAATTCATTTCAAAATGTCAAACTATTGTGTGCATGTCTTAAACGCGAAGGCATTTCTATTTTGCTCTGTAGTAGACTCTTTGGTTAGCTGCTAAGCTAATTTTAGCTTAGAGCTATCTGCTTATAGCTTCAAGTCTTTGGTACTCACTAGGAATTATGTGTCTAATTGCAGGTGAGTGACACAGAAGTTTGTTGTATATGCTTTGATCAATTATGCACGATTCAGGTGCAGGACTGCGGGCACCAGATGTGTGCACATTGCATACTGGCCTTGTGCTGTCATAGCAAGCCTAATACTACTACTACGACTAGTCCTACCGAACCTCTGTGTCCATTCTGCCGTAGTAAAATAGTACAGTTGCAAGTTATCAAGTTTGAAAAGGATGAAGACACAAGCTATGATATCTACTCCTCCAAGATTAGGAAGTCTAGGAGGTCAAACTTCAGTGAGGGAAGTAGTAGTTTTAAGGGCTTATCTGCAGTGAGATCTTTTGGTAAAATGACTGGACGTGGCTCAGGTAGGATTGCTGCTGGAAACGAATATATCGATAAGCCAATAACCCTAGACTGATTGCAGACTTTGGCTATTAAGAACATCAACTGTGGATTCTTCTGGCCAAATGAAATATATAGAGATAGTTCTTTCTCTCCATTTGCTTGATAGGAAATAGGTGGAGTTAAAATGATCTGCACGTTTGGATTTGTCTGTATTATATTGTTTGTTTGAGTTAAAGAAAGCTCATAATATTGTTGTAAAATTCATTTATTTGTGCTTGGTGAAGGATGGTGCTTAAGTCCTAGTCGTTCCTTGGAAGATATAAAATTCTTTGCAGTTGCCTCATTTTCTCTGTTTTGTCCTAGCTGATGACAATTCAACATTCTTCCTCCTCGCCAACTTTGCTCAAATATTCCAATTTGTAATCCTTGCGAAAGAATCAATCTCAAAGCAAATCCTTAGGAAATTTGAACACCTAACCCCATCTCTTTTTTCTAAAACTAACGCAGTCTCTAGGTGTATAAAATAAACTATCCATTGTATAGACATTTAAGTGTAATAATGTGGAATAAGTTGTGAAGGAAAAGGCGATAAGTTGTTAAGGATTAACTGATCATATGTTAATTTTTTCAAGTAATAGCCGAATATTTATAGAGACATATTGAAATAAGGGCCATGATGGAGAACCATGATTTGCAAGGATTATGCAATGTGGAGTTGATAAGAGGTTTTGGCAACAAAAAACAACTAATTCAGAAGCAGATTAGGATTAAATTTTTTTTTTTATTTGGTAAGAGGGGAAAGCCTGCAGCCGTTACAACCTCTACCACAATATTTGTCTTTCGAGTGAGCACTTTGTGCGCATTGGATAAACCTTCCTGTATAATTATGTCAAAAATATTGAGTTTAGTTAAGTCTTCGAAGCATATGCTTCTTCTTCCTCTGACCTAACCGAGTGGGGTGGGTGCCTGGGTGGGGTCGAGTTTCCCAAGCAGTTAAGCTATTTGTTGTTTGATGTTTGGAGGAATTGACCGTTTCTTGAAGGCGGAAAAAAAACACGGATTCAGTATAAGACAGTGGAGTGGACTTTTTCCTAGTTTCACATGCAACTGTATGAGAATATGGTCCAATTGTGCCCATACTTCCTTTTATCTTTTTGTGTCAAAGGGATAAGTGCCAATATAAAGGTCTTATTTCTATTCTATTGCAAGAGCTGTTGACTTATTCCTTTTTGATTTACAGCTAGCAATTAAAAAGGAAAATGATATTGTGTACCCCTCTTAAAATAGTAGTCAAGAAATATATTTTATATATATATAAAATATAATTTTTATATATTTTTTCAGCGATCAAACGTAAATAATTGAAAATTTTAGTACATGCTATAACTATATTATACACAATATTTATCATAAATAAATGCACTTTAAAGTAATTATAATACATAGCTACATATTGGCCTTTATAGCAAATACCCTCTCGGAGGGATTTCTAACCCTAAAGTAACTTTTTCCTCTCTTCCTCTTTCCATCTTCGTACTATAGCCTAGCCGCCTCCCCCATCTCCCTTAAACTTTCTATCTCTCTGAATCTCGTCGAAAAATCACAGTTGACCTCACCCGACGGAACTCTGCTGTCCGACCTCATTTTTATCTTTTTTTCTCTCCTTTGTACTCTCTCTTCTCTCACACGCTATGAAAATTTCTCAATTTAGTACCTCAAATTTGTGATGACCCAAAGGGTCATCTTATGATTTATGACACCATTCTGGATTCATTAGCCTTAAAAACATTTAATTTTATTTAACTCGATTTGCGTGCACAGTCCCGGGCGTGAATCCGAAAAACTTTTATGTGAAAATATATGAAATAAATTTTTTTAGAGTTTAAAATTTAATTTTAGTTGACTTTGGCCAACATTTTGAGTAAACGGATTCGCACCCGTGTTCCGACGGTCCCGAGAAGTCCACAGTAAAATATGAGCCTTGGAAATATGCCCGGAATTGAATTCCGAGGTCCCTAGCTTTAGAAATCAATTTTTGAAGAAAACTGTTATACTGGATTTTAAAGGAAATAAAGAAATGAACTAATGTTCGAACTCGTTGGTATCGGGCCCGTATTTTGGTTCCGGAACCTGGTACAGGTTTGTTATAATGTTTAAGTCCTACCTGTGAAATCTGGTGGAAATCGGAGTTCATTTGACGCGATTCGGACGTCCGGTTGAGAAAATAGTGAATTTGAAGTGTTTTTGAGAAATTCATGAGTTTTGATGCTAAATTATTTGTGTTTAGGTGTTATTTTTGTGATTTGATCACACGAGCAAGTCCGTATGGTATTCTTAGACTTGCGTGCATGTTTGGTTTGGAGCTCTGAAGGCTCGGGTGAGTTTTTGATAGGCTACGGGGTGTTTCAGACTTATAAACTTCTGTTGTTTTGCTGCTACCGGTGCACTGGTTCGTTCTTCTTCGCAATCGCGAAGAGTAAATGCACTAGGGGTCAGTTTGTTCTTCGCGAACGCGAAGCCTTGGACACGAACGCGAAGCACTAGGGGGGAGTACCCTTCGCGAACGCAGTCTGACGTACGCGACCGCGATGTGTTAATGGACCTAGGGGGAGGGGAGTCTGTTTCTTCTACGCGAACGCGAACGCGACCACCTGGTCGCGAACGCGATGACCAATGGCCGCAAAGCATCGCGAACGCGAGCCTACCTATGCGAACGCGAAGTCCATTAGGCCGTAACTCTCCACGATCGCGACAGGCCCATCGCGAACGCGATGAAGGCTTGCCCAGCGATTAAAAACAGAACAGTAAAACGGGAATAGCCATTATTTTATATTTTCAAAACCAAGAAGACCTAGAGGCGATTTTCAACATACAAGTTCATCCCCTAAGTGTTGGTAAACGATTATAAACTATTTCCTTTCGATTACCCAATGTTTTTCATCACTTTTCAATCAAAAATCAAGAGTTTTCATGGTAGAAATTGGGGGTTTGGGTAGAATTAGAAAATTTTGCAAAATTGGAATTTAGACCTCGAATTGGGGTCGGATTTCGAAACTAACTATATATTCGGGCTCGGAGGTGAATGGGTAAAAAAAAAAGGTCCGAACTCCGATTTTGGACCAAGCGGGCCTGGGGTCGATTTTTAACCTTTTTTGGAAAAACTTAGGAAAACCACGATTGTGCATTAAAGTTAATCCCTTTAGAAATAATTAATGATATTGAACTAATTATTATTAGACTCGAGTGGGTTGGAGGTGAATTCTAAAGGAAAAGATGTGCTTGAGCAATGAGTTGCTCGTGAAATCGAGGTAAGTGTTTGGTCTAACTTTGACTTGAGGGATTAGGAATCCCCGACTTAAATGCTATGTGAAATTGCACGCGTGTGGTGTATAAGTGAGATGACGAGTACCTATGCGCCACCAAATTATCTGTTTAGCATGTTCCCTTCCCCGTTTCTAATTTATTATATTTCTGTCGTAGTTGTTTCATGTCTATTGATGCCTCCATGTCTACTTGTTTTTGTCTACTTGTTTTGTTAAATATACTGTTTCACTTATTTGAAAGTATTAATTGCTCCTTAGCTTCGTTGTGGTATATTAATGGCTGAGCTGATTGTTAGTGTTTCATGATACATTTCGGTTGGTTTCGTTGTGTAGTAATAATTGGTGAAGTTTCTTAATTGTACAACTTTCCGTTACATTAGTTGAGATATAAATATTGTGAAGGATTTTGATCTAAATTGTAAAACCCTTGTTATAAATGGTGAAATGTGATTGTCTGGTGGGAGCGGGTTGCACGCCGCAACAAGGAGTAATAAGGGTGGACAGGTGGGATCGAGTTGCACGTCACAACAGGAGGAATAAGGGTGATATATATATATATATATATATATATATATATATATATATATATATGTTGAGGAGTAATAAGGGTGGACATGTGGGACCCGAGTTGCACGCCGCAACAAGGAGTAATAAGGGATAATATTCATATTGTTACTAGTTATATAATGGAAACTGGAATACCCACTGTTTTATTTGTTGTTCTTCATATTCTACTTTTACCGTTATTTACAGTGTAACATGGAAATTCTCATAAGGATTGGTATAGCTGAGATCTGGAAAGACAGCTGAATTATTTATTTATTTATTTATTTACTTCCAGTTACTGTTGCATTTAGTTTAGCGTTTCTTTCCTGCTCTATTAAACGATGTATACATGTTATATTATAAATGCCCGGACGTAGCCTCGTCACTAACTCATCGAGGATAGGCTCGACACTTACCAGTACATGGAGTCGGTTGTACTGATACTGCACTCTACACTTCTTGTGCAGATCTAGGTTCCGGCCAGAGTTGATTTCGAGCAGTGGCTGATTATTCGCATGGAGACACGAGTTAGATCTGCTGGCGTCCGCAGATTCCTGGAGTCTTCTCCATATTCTCTATTTACTATTTTATTTCATTCGAAACAGACATATATATTTTCTTTCAGCCAAATACTTGTAGTAATCTTTAGTAGTTCGTGAATTGTGACTCCAAAACCCGGGTATGGGATGACCCAAAGAGTCATTTTAAGAATTTAGACCCAATTCTAGGCTTATTAGCCATAAAAAGACTAATTTTAATCACCTCGATTTGCGTGTGTAGTCCGGGCGTGAAATCAGAAAGCTTTTATGTGAAAATATGAGAAATAGTAGTTTCTAGAGTTAAAATTTGGTTTTTAGTTGACTTTTGTCAACATTTTGAGTAAACGGACCCGGATCTGTGTTCCGACAATCCCAGGAGGTCCGCAGTAAAATATGGGACTTTGGCTTATGCTCGGAATTGAATTCCGAGGTCTCTAGCCTTAGAAAATAATTTTTGAAGAAAATTATTTTGTTGGTAATTACAAGAAATAAAGAAATGAAATAATATGTGAAATTGTTGGTATCGGGCCCGTATTTTGGTTTCCGTGCGCAGAACAAGTTCGTTATGATATTTAAGTCCTATTTGTGAAATTTGATGAGAATCGGAGTTGATTTGACGTGATTTGGACACCCGGTTGAAAAGTTAGAAATTTGAATGTTTTTGAGAAAATCTTGAGTTTTGAGGTTAAATTTGTAGATTTTGATGTTATTTTGATGATTTGACCGCACGAGCAAGTTGATATGATGTTTTAAGACTTGCGTGCATGTTTGGTTTGGAGCCCCGCGGGCTCGGGTGAGTTTCGGGTAGGCTACAGAGTGTAGACTTAGAAACTTTCATCACAACTGAAAATCTGGTGTTGCAGGCCTCTGATCTCGCATTTGCGAGATCAGGCTTCGCATTTGCGAAGTCCTGGGCCAGCCCCAAATCTCGCAAATGCGAGATTATAGGTCACAAATGCGAGGTCTCCATATGTCGCAAATGCAACATTTTTATCGCATTTGCGATAAATGCTGAAAATTGAAGGGTTCGCAAATGCGAGATTATAGGTCACAAATGCGAGGTCTCCATATGTCGCAAATGCAACATTTTTATCGCATTTGCGATAAATGCTGAAAATTGAAGGGTTCGCAAATGCGAGATCCGCACCCAGTTAAATCGGATTTTAGACGGGGTTTTCACTTCTTTTTCAATTCTCTCAAACCCTAAACATACATAGGCGATTTTTCAAAGATCCAACTTCTTCAAATCATTGGTAAGTGATCTCTAACTAATTCCTTTCATTCCTAAACAACTTTTAACAAGATTTCAACCAAAAATCTAGAGTTTTCATGGTAAAAATTGGGATTTTTGGGTAGAACTTAGAAATTTCAAAATTTGGGGATTTAGACCTCGAATTGAGGTTGGATCCCAAAACCAATTGTATATCCGGGCTCGGGGGAGATTGGGTAAACGGGTTTTTGTCCGAACCTCGAGTTTAGACCAAGCGGGTCCGGGGTCGATTTTTTTAATTGTGGATAAGAAAACATAGGAAAATCATAGTTTTCATTAAAGTTGATTCACTTAGGCAATAATTGATGGTATTGAACCAATTGTGATTAGATTAGAGCGGGTTAGAGGCAAATTCAGAAGGAAAAGTTGTGCTAGAGCAGTGAATTGCTTATGAATTCGAGGTAAGTGCTTGGTTTAACCTTGACTTGAGGGAATAGGAATCCCCAACTTAATTGCTATGTGAATTTGCATGTGTGTGGTGTATAGGTGAGGTGACGAGTACCTATGCACCACCAATTTATTTGTTGAACATGATCCCTTTCTCCGTTTCCAATTTATTTGATCATGGATTAATTGTTTTATGCTCATTGATGTCTCCATGACTACTTGGTTTATTTAACTTGTTGTTAAATATTGTTCAAGTATTTTTGGAAGTGTTGGTTGTTCCCTTGGTTTCATTGTGATACCTAAAGAGGATGAGCTGGTTGACAGTATTTTATTATATATTCCGGTTGGTTTCATTGTGAAACGATAATTGATGAAGTCTATGACTTGTACCGTTTTCTGTTTACAATTGTTGAGACAAAAATATTGTGAAAGGCTTTGACCTGAATTGTGAAAATTTTCATAAATAAAATGATATGATATGTCTGGTGGGAGCGGGTTGCACGCCACAACAAGGAGTGATAAGGGTGGACAGGTGGGATCGGGTTGAACGCCGCAACATGAGCAATAAAGGTGATATATATAGGGAGGAGCAATAAGGGTGGACAGGTGGGAGCGGGTTGCACGCCGCAACAAGGAACAATGGTGGGGGGGGGGGGGCACTTATGTTTTACTGATTTTCAAAAGAACAAAGAGTTGAAAACTTACTGTTTTACTTTACTACTTTTCATACTTTGCACTTAGTTTTATTTTAAAGTTAAAAGTTTGGAAATTGGAAACTTATGTGGGAATTGGTTATAGATGAGACCTGGAAAAGGTGGTTGAGTTATTTAATTGTTGCTACAGTTATTGTTTTGTTTATTTTAGAATTTCCTTCTTGCTTTATTATATGTTGCGTGATATATTGTTAATGCCCCGCCGTAGCCTCGTCACTACTTCGTCGAGGTTAGGCTCGACACTTACTCAATACATGGGGTCGGTTGTACTGTGTGATGACCCAAAAGGTTATCTCTTGTTTTAAAAGTCAAAAATATGTTCCGAGGCCTTGAAAACCTCCTTTTGTCTCACCTCGTTTTGCGTGCACAGTCTGGGCGTATATAAGGAAAGATTTTATATGAAAAATTGAGAAAAACGCTAATTTTGCATTTAAATTGAATTTAAGTTGACTTTGGCCAATATGTTAGGTAAACGGACCCAGACCCGTGATTTGAAGGTCCTGGAGGGTCCGTAAGAAAATATGGGACTTGGGCGTATGCCCGAAATTGAATTCCGAGGTCCCAAGCCCGAGAAATGAATTTTTGAAAGAAATTGTTTAACTGAAATTTTAAGAGTTTTTGGAAATTTGGCTATATTTGAAATTAATGATATCGGGCCCGTATTTTGGTTTTGGAGCCCGGTACAGGTTTAATATAGTATTTGAGTGATGCATGTAAAATTTGGTAAGAAACGGAGGTCATGTGACGTGATTCGGACTCGTAGTTGTGAAATTTGAAACTTTGAAAGTTCTTGAGATGTTTCTTTGATTTGAATGCTAAATTTGTTTTTTAGAGATGTTATTTTGGCGATTTGATCGCACGAATAAGTACGTAGGATGTTTTTAAGGTTGTGTGCATGTTTGGATTGGAGCCCCGAGGGCTCGAGTGAGTTTCGGATAAGTATCAGGGTGTTTCGGACTTAGAAAATATGGTGTAGGATTGTTGTTTCTGGTGTTGGTATTTTTACACTATGCGAACGCGTGGTAACCCACGCGAACGCGAAGAGTAAACGGGAAAGGGGCAGGATTTGTACTATGCGAACGCAGCTAGTGGCTCGCGAATGCATAGAGTAGGAGGGGGGGGGGAGCTGGTCAGGGAT